>JAGKTI010023174.1:0-14927 GCA_018397915.1 Birgus latro
ATGCAAACTTCAGTAACACTTCACAGTTTGCCAACAAACTTCACTATTTTCACTGCACTGCACTGACATTGAACTACACTCAAACTGAACTGAAAACTGACTGAACTGCTCTAGTTTCTTCCCCATCCATATATAAGCTTGCATTGTTCTAGATTGACCTACATTTTTCCACGATTCTCATGTTTTTCCGAGGGAGCATGGTTGCAACAGTTACCAACTCGGAGACATCCACAACATGCTAGAGTTTTCTTAAACTACATAACACTGTAAATTACTTAGCATACAAACTTAAATTACATAATTTAACCCTTTCATGCATGCAACCGCGAGTTGCGTTCCATGTGGTTGGGCACGTAGAAGCTCATGGAAAGCAAATCGCGTGAATAAGCGAAAAAAAAATCACAAAAAATTAAGTTTTTGTTCAATTTGCATCACATTTTGATGCATTCTAGTGGGTGCGTTTCTCTCCCAAGGTAAGACCTTGGTAATATTGCAGTGGCTCATATGGGCCTTTCCGTAGTGATAAAAACTCAGTGCTCCACAAGCAGCTTGCCAGCAGGGTCGTGCCGCGTTCTGTTGCCCCTTTAAATCCACCATTTCCCCCCTCCCACCCGAGGCTGAAGCCATTACTGAAATATTGTGATTATAGTGTTTTTGATTATACTGTGAAGTGATTGTGTCTACTGAACACAGATATATTGTATGTAAAGCACTGTTAGGCCTAAAGGCACGAGTCTGGTTTGTTATAGAGGGGTTTCCACTCTCACCCTGCCCATAAATGATGTATTTTACCTTTATAGTGAAGCCATTACTTATATTTGTGAAACATATAGTGCCTGGATTAGTGAAATAACTGACCTACCATAGCAGGCATTATGTTATGCCATAGACATACACAGACATATACATTAGATGCTATGGGAACAGGCGGTCTTGTACACCATACAGTAAGGAAGGGATTAACAGAAGAGGCTGGGATGGAATCATGTGATAGTGTTTTATATTGCATATGGTTCAGTGTGAAATATACATATAAAATAGTGCAGCGAGTGTTCACCGAGAATTATTGCATGCATTGACTGACAGTGCAAAGTTTATGCAATGATCAGATACAAGAAAATACGCCACACAGCAACACATATATGACATATTATGTACGTAAGTCGTGCAGCGAATGTTCATGGAGAAATCTATTGTGCATCGCATGTGATAGGCAAACATAGTGCAAGGAGAAGAGAACGAATATGCCACACACACAAACACACACACATAAGCTCACACACTACATAACTCATCTTCAAATTCTTCAAGTTCTGCCAGCAGCTGAACACCTCTGCAACAAGTGAGTTATCCATATTTTGCTGATTTGTATAGTGACCTATTTCTTCATTTCTATATTTTTTACACAAATAAGTATTGTTTTTTACATATTCACAAATGAGATGGAAGAAAGTTCAGCTTCAGTATCAGTACCTAGCAAAAAGTTTATTGGTCATGTCGAGTTTCTGAGAGCACTATCAAAAAGCTTATGATATTTCACGTGGATACTTTGAGTAAAAATAATAATAATAATAAAACCCAACTAGAGAAAATATGTAGGTGTTTGTGAGGCAGGGAAATTGGGTGTTATCTCACTTGTAGGCGAGGAAAAGTATTCTATCCTTGTCGTCCATTTACTTGAAACTTCTTGGACGTATCGATTTCCTGTAAGAACCATGATAAAGATCAGTGAATTCTACATATGTACAGGACATAACTATGTAATTTATCTAATGAAAAGTTGTTGTTACGTAGGTGGTTATTGTGGGCGCATGAACAAAGTGCACCACGATAGTGAGTACCCTGCATTTTTTGGGGATTTACTCGAAAACTACGAGGCGTATCAAAAATCGGCGGGGCCCCTGAGAAAGCTCATGAAATTCTACATAAGATTATGTAATAAAAACATAAGGTGTGCAAGAAAACTTTTGTGGTAGAGCTCCCTGAACAAAAATCATTTTTTAATGGCTTTTAGTTTTGGGCTATTTTCTAAAAAAAACTACAAATCGCATCACAGCCGGACACACCTCATTAGAAAGCTTATGAAATTCTCTATCAAAACTAATAACATTTTTCTGTATGATGGAAAACATTCGAGCGACGATGTTGGAAAGTGAGATCGACTTTCCGAAATGTTTATTCGTATTTTTGTTGTTGTTGTTTACCAGCTAGAACAAACATCAGTGAACAAGATGATGTGGGTTTCAAGGAAATATATAGAGGTTTGGGTGGTGTAAATAAGGCTAGAATAGGCGGGTGGTCTGGTGGCACACGCGGGTGGCGGGTGAGTAAAATCGTGAGCCATGAAACGTAAAACTTATCCGTGTGTGAAAGGGTTAACAAACAGCACATAAATAAAATATTATAAAGAAAAAGAGCATAAAAATTATTTCATAACTTATGAAACAAATACACTCACAAACAGCAGGCAAACTGGCAACTCTGACTCGTACCGGAACTATGGTAGGGGAAACATGGAGAAACTTCTCGACTACCAAACTGGCAAATCCCGCCTCTTAACACTGCCCTCTCCCTAATCCTTTGTCATCCCAACGAAACTACAAATATATAAAAACATAAATCATTCTAATGAAACATATAACTATACACAAAATCATCCTTCAACTTATAAGGTCTTCTTCCATGTCACTTCCGACAATGTCCTTGCTCCTCCACATGGTCCAGTCCTCCTGGAAAGTCTTGTTCCTCTTCCTGATTCACTTCTTCCCTAGGGAAACTGTCACCATCCCCTTGCACTTCAGATCCTTGGTCCTCCTGTTCTCACTTCCACTTGTTGCAATCCACTTTCCGATGTCCTGGCTTCTTACAATACCAGCAACTTCCTATGATCTTCTGTTCCCTCTTCCACTTGTAACAGTCCTTTTTCCTATGTCCTGGCTTTTCACAGTACCATCACCTTCCTTTTGAACTTTCCACTTCACATACCTGCGCCTTTCTTGCCGTGAATCCTACACTACGACCTGCCTGAAAAGTGGATGTACTGGACCTGATGTAGGACTCAAATTCTAGAGCCCTGGCTAGTGCTTCTTGCATGCTTCTGGGTTGTGCCTGCTTCACCTGCACTTTGAACTCAACAATATCAAGAGCATCGATGAACTGGTCCGTCAGAAGAATAGCCAACAAGTTAGGTGCTGCTCCAGGGTATGCCTTGTATGTCATACTCTCCAGGTCATGAGCAAGCTACTGTAGGGATTTTCCTGAACCCCGTACATAGTTCCAGAATCTTGCTCTGTAAACATGACTCTAGTACATTGTCCCATATCTGTACTCCATCACTTCTACTTAGGACTGATAACTGTTCCTATCCTTCACTGACATTTGGCCATGAATCTCCACTGCAGCACCCTTGAGGCTTGTAGCAAGCTGCATAGCCATTTGCCTGTCATCCCAACCATTATGATCTGCAAGTAACTCAGACCGTGCCTGGTAAGCTTCCCAAGATACTCTACCATTGAATTCCTGAGGTTTCTTTTTTAATTGGACCCCCATTATGGCCATGCACGTCACTGGTTTGGGGCCTAAAAACTGGAGCATCGTAATTAAGGCCAGGACTTGCAACTTATGCATTCTGATTATTCAGCCCTGTGATGCTACCTTTACATGCTTGGGATCTGTCAAGATTCACCATACACTGTCCAATCCTTTCATATGCTCCCTGTACACTAGCCTGGGGCTCAGCAGTGCAATATTTCTCTACATCCTCAATTTTCTCACTAATTATCTTTACGTGGTCGACTACATTCTTCAACTGGTTATCTACATGCTGTCTGCACTCCATGACTATTCTCTCACTAATCTCCAGTTGGTTGTCAGCATGTTGTCTGCACTCCATCACTATTCCCTCACTAATCTTTACCTGGTTGTCTACATGCTTCACCTGGTCTTCTAGATGCTGTCTGAACCCCATCACACTATTGCTTACCTCACACTTCTGCTGCTGTAGCTCAGCGTATTCTTCCTCCTTCAACTGCTGCTGCTTTTCCTTCATTCCCCCCAAGAAAGCATCCAGCTGTCCTTGCATCCTCAGTTGCAATTCCCTCTATTGCTCCTTTGCCTCCTGAAGCTGTTCATATCGTTCTTTTTGTTCTTCACATTGTGCCTTTAGTTGTTCACTCTGTGCTTGCAATTGTTTTTCGAGTTCTTTTTGCCTTCCATTCTTGCCTGTAACTGTTTTTTGAGTTCTTCCTTTGAAGCTTGTAACGGCTTCATAATTGCAGCCAATGACACCTCGTCGCTTTGCCCAGCTCGGGATAATGTCTGCACACCCCCTTGCTCGAAGTTGAAGATTAGACTCACTGCGGCACTTAATAATCCACACTCCTGACTCCAGTGTTACGTCCATCCCACACAGTCACAGGTTCCAACAGCAGTACTGCAGTATAGGAAGGACGTTGCCCAGTGAGTTGTTCTTCCAATGGTCAGCCTTTCGGTGTACGGCACACAAGATCAGCTAAGACGTGGTGAATAAACACTGGCTTCAAAAGTTCACTGTCTTTATTTTCCACATAAATACACTTAATGTATTCCAACTCCGCTATTTTCACAAACATCGAAGATATACAAACTTCAATAACACTTCACTGTTTGCCAACAACACTTCACTATTTCCACAAGTACCGAACATACTGTATACTGCACTGCGCTGACACTGAACTACACTCAAACAACTAAAAACTGACAGAACTGCTCTAGTCTCCACCCCATCCTTACTGTATATATGCTTGCATTGTTCTAGACTGATCTACATTTTTCCACATTTCCCCTGTTTTCCCGAGGGAGCATGGTTACGACAGTTACCAACTCAAAGACATCCAAAACATGCCAGAGTTTTCTTACACTACATAACATTATAACTTATTTAGCATTCAAACTTAAATTAAATTACATAATTTAACAAATAAATAAAACATTATAAAGAAGAAGAGCACAAAAATTAATGCATAACTTACAAAAAACTACACTCACAAACAGCAGGCAAACTGGCAACTATGACTCCTAGCAGAACTACATTACGAGAAACACTGAGGAAGTTCTTGACTACCAAACTGGCGAATTCCGCTTCTTAACAATACTTTTTTTTTTCCCCCAGCAGTAAAATATACTGGTGAAATCACTTACACTCTTAGGTGGACTTTAGTTGAAATAACATGCCAAATTTGATCGGTTTAGGAGGGGGTTATGGTGACAGAATTTGCACTCTCATACTTACCCAGATGTTACGGATTGTCAGCGAAGTTTTGATGGCAAACTTTGTGGGTGAGTTATTACAGCTGGTGAGGTTGGGGGTGTACACTCCATTCCAGTGGTTGTACAGACCTGCCTGTGCCACTTGCATCACCCTGAGAGAGAGAGAGAGAGAGAGAGAGAGAGAGAGAGAGAGAGAGAGAATTTGGGATTACATTTAAAACTTTTAGTGTCTCAAAGGATTTAATACCTTAAAATTTTTCTTTTGGGTTGTATACTCATTAATTAATTTATGTAAAAGAACATTATTCAGCAACATATAAACTTTAAGCAAGTTAGTTGTGTTTACTTGCGACCAAGGGCAAGGACCATGGGGCTGTCTTTAGCTCCTGCCAGAGCGTCCATGGAAGGGCTGTACTTCTTATCCCCTATGTAGAAAACGCATGTCCCTGTTTTGATGGAAAGTATGTGAAATATAACCTTCAGTAGGATGATATGTACTTTTCTGTTTTATTCTTCCTACTCCTAGACGATTGTATTCAGCCTGGGAGAGCCCCAGAGCTGTGAATAGGTGATTGAAAAATTTATCCATCTGCTCCAAATCTTCGAAGGGTTAGTGAAACCTGTATCTTACCCCTCCAGAGCTGTGAAGGGATTAATGAAGGCTTATCTAAACCCTACAAAGCCGTGAAGGGGAGATTAAGGTCATATTTAACTCCTACAAAGCTGTGAAGAGGTTAATGAAGGCT
The DNA here is from genome assembly GCA_018397915.1 of Birgus latro. Classification (NCBI taxonomy): domain Eukaryota; kingdom Metazoa; phylum Arthropoda; class Malacostraca; order Decapoda; family Coenobitidae; genus Birgus; species Birgus latro. The sequence continues at coordinate 5,994 of JAGKTI010023174.1, forward strand.
ATATCTAACCCCTTCTGGTACAAAATATCTCCTAAAATAAAACAATAATCTTAAGATGGTAGGAAAAATAAATACTTCATTCGATTCAGGGTTTTACGAACTTTAGTTGAATAATTTCATTGTATTATCTTTTGCTGCAACCTGTCAACATAATTATAGTTAAAATCGATCTCTGCAGCAGTACATTTAATCTTATTTGACAAAGAACCGTCACCCTTTCCAGCTTAGTTTATTATTAAGTAGAGTCGGTGTATACCTTAATATGCCAGTGGTTTTACTTCTTTTCCAGCTTTCATTCGCGTGGAAATAAACAATACTGCAACTATGGATCCTTTCGATAGCACTTTTTCCTTAGTAGCACCGTATTCTAGTGTTAATCTACTGTTACAACTCTGCATTCAAGATGAAAGGAGGGCAGTTTTGGCAAAGTTAGAGACAAACGAGTATTGTAACCAAGGATACTCATTCCTGCCTCACAACTAAGATTTATCAAATTTCCCGCAACCACAACTTCGAATATGAGTTTTGGGAGAGGTAAAGCTCCTTCAGATGAAAACCAACCTGCCATAGTGAAGGGGGTTAGTGAAGCCAGTGTGAAACTGTAGGGGCGCCAATTTTAGCGTTGCCCTCATAATGAAAATCCCACTGATGTGACCACCAGTGTATGGGCGGTACTTTGACTGAATGAATTTAATCGATGTTTACTGTTTACTGCCAAAGAAGATATCCTAGAGATATTAAAAGGCNACTATACTTATACTAACTTATATTACACTTATACTACTTATATTATATTCATGCTATATACAAAAATTTACAGCATTACAAAACCCCTTCCAATTTCAAAACTTTTCTCAACAAAATCATCTGATGATAGAGTGAATATGTCATTGATGAGTATCTGGACAGAAGGGGTTAACTGGATTGTCATGGGAAGAAATATTTCACATATGGGTTGTGATGGATCTGTTATTCAGGTTAAACACACACACACACACACACACAAGTACCTATTTCAATGCGTGGGGGCACACACACACACACACACACACACACACACACACACACACACACACTCTCACAAAAGTACGTACTTCAATATGTGGGTGCACACACACATACACACACACACACATACACACACACACACACCCTTGGCCACAACTGGCCACATCTAATTAGTATCTCTATATGAGTCAAGCTTTATACTGTACTAGGTTAAACTAAATGGTATTCTAATATGGTACTGCAAGTATGTATAAGCAAATGTGTTGTCCAGAATAACAGAATATACCCAGTTAGTGCAGGAGTACAATGATAATGCTTCATCAGCTGTGTCATCTATCACCTGGCAAGAGCAAGTAGATACATACATGTAAGGCAAATCCTTCTCAGTAATACCACATGATGAGCACCATCTTTAGTAAAGTGAATATGGAAGGAGTTATGAGAAGGGATAAAGGTAGAAAAGACGATTATGATTTCTAAAAGGAACTGGTCGAAATGGAAACATATAACAGAGTAGTAGAGAGGGTGAATAAACTGGAGAAGGCTTCTCAGAGTGAAATGGATGGAATTCAGAAACAACTGCACATGCAGAAGGAAGAAAATGAAAACTTAGTAAAGGAATTAAACAAAAAAGACACAACAGTACATGAGCTGTCAGTTGAGGTGGGTTTAGTCAGAAGGAAGATTAATGAAATAGCAAGTACAGTTGTCAACCATGAGATTATTATGGAGGAGTTCAGAAATGATACAGAGACAATTAGGCAAGCAAGTAGTCTGGTTGACCAAAGCAGTGATACTGAACAGAAGAAGATAACCTTGGTGAATGAAATTATGCAAAGTTACAAAGATGATGTGGAAAGTACGTATGCTGAATTGGTGAAAGTAAGGAAAGACTTAGAAACAGTCGAGGAAAAAAGCATTAGAAAGGAAGTGAAGAAAAAAATAATAATAATAATCTAAAACAACCCCAAATTGGTCAAAGATTCAGCAGATACCAACAAATCTATAGTAATCACTGGTATAGATGAAGATGAAATAAATAAAACATAAGTTCAAGAGACAAAAAGGAGATGGCAAATATAATGACCATATTGAAGAAAGCATCAGAGGAAATCTCTGATAAACACAGAGGAACAAAAAGGCTAGGGAATTATGACAGAAATAAGTCAAGGCTCCTGAAAGCAACCTTCCAGGGTGTGAACACTGTGGAGGAAATACTACAAAATGGAGACAAACTCATGGAAAAGAGGAATTTTAAAAAGTATGGATAAAAAGACGCCTAACTCAAGAGGAATCGGGAATACTAAAGGAGAAGAGGGAGGAGGCAAAAACAAAGAACACAGGAAGATCAGAGGAAGTGTACATTTTTTTACAAAGTAATTGGACTGCAGGTACAAAAGTGGTACATAACCAACAGGGAATAAAATAGGGGAAGGTAGTAGATGCAAGTTATGGCAAGTATGTAAAAAATATGATTAAGCTGATGCATTCAAGTGTAGATTGAATGGTGTCTAAAATATTAGAGATAGAACACTATACCAAAGAAAAGGAACTACATATTATTTGCCTAACTGAAACAAAATTAACCCCAAAGATATCAAACCATACCCTAAACTTGAGAAATACAATATATGGAGAAGATACAAAAATTTAAGAAAAGGAGGAGGAATTATAATCTTACCATAGAAAAATCTACAAGCCAAAGAAATAAAAATAGATATACCTTCACAAGCAGAACTGATTGCAATAGAGATTAACACATCTGAAGGGAAATTAATTATGGCAAATTTATACATGCTATCCAAAACAAACACTTGGGAAAGAGGAGAAGATGAACAACTGGCAGAAAGTACAATTCAGAGTTTTAGAACATTACTACATAGAATGGAAGAGGAATCTTGTGAAAGATATATTAACTGGAGATTTCAATACAAATATAAATTAGAATATTCAAGATGTAAGAAGCCATGAGAGCTGCTGGAATCAAAAGCTCCTGGATTTTGTGCAGGAGTTTTTCCTAATACAGCATGTAAAGGAAAACACCAGAAAAAGAGGACAGGATGATCCATCAGTACTAGATCTGATACATACTAGGCTAGAAAATGATACTAACAGTATAATGTATCACCCTCCATTTGGCAAAAGCGACCATGCAGTATTAAAATCCAACTTCAGATATACATAAGACATAGTTACCAATAATGAGAGCCATAACAAAGGACCAAACTACAAAAAGGGCAACTATCGTAACCTGAAGAAGTACGTCTTAGAAACAGATTGGGAAAAGGATCTTAAGGGACAAGATTTAAATATTATATATAGAAAATTCTGTGATTTTTATGAAATAGGAGTCCAAAATTACATCCCTCAGCACAAAGAAACAGAAGTGAAAATAAAAGAAATGGTTTAAAACAGAATAAAAAAAAAAGACTTGCTGTGAAATAGATACAGAAGACAAAATTGTGAGAGGGCAAATAACAGCTATAAACAAGCAAGAAATGATTATACAAAGATAAGAAGAAAGGCTCAGAGACAGTTTGAAGAAGACATTATAAATAAAAGTAATGTTCAACCTAAGCTACTGTATACAGCTACATCCGAGGCAAAACCAAAGTTAAAGATAAAATACAGTCCACTGCAGATGAGGCGATCATCTATACACAAGAGAAAGATATTTGTGAAGTACTGAATATAAACTTCCAATCAGTTCTTACAAAACAAAATAATTTTGAAAGAGATGATATGGAACATGCATGCCCACACGTATTGCCAAATGTACAAATATCAGAAAAAGAAGTACAGGATGAGTTAATAAATTAGACAAAGGAAAAGCATATGGTCCTGATGAAATTTCAGGTTGGGTACTACATGAATGTACAGAAAAGATAAGCAGAACATTGTATTTAATATTCATGAAATCCTTTGGTCAAGGTAAACTACCTGATATTTGCAAGAAAGCAAACATTGTTCCCGTATTCAGGAAAGAGAACAGACTGAATCCACTCAACTACCAACCAGTATCACTGACCAATCCTGTAAGATACTAGAAAAGCTGGTAAGAAAGTTAGGGTAAACCATCTAGATAAACGCAGTATGATAACAGAAAAGCAGTTAGGTTTTAGAAAGGGAAAATCACGTGTTACCAATCTATTAAGCTGCTATGACAGAGTTACAGAAACATTACAGAAAAGAGAAGGATGGGTGAACAGTATCTATTTAGATTTCAAGAAAGCATTTGACAGAGTAGGGCACCAGAGACTTTTATGGAAACTGTACCATCAAGGAGGTATCCAAGGCAACCTGTACTGTTGGATGCACGATTCTCTCAGAAAAAGGGAAATGAGAACAATAATAAGGGGAAATTACTCATCATGGAGGGAAGTGACTAACGGAGTTCTACAGGCTCAGTGCTGGCACCAATTATGTTTTTAGGACATATAAATGACATAGTAACAGTGGAAATGGAAGGTATCTAAATATGTTTGCGGATGATGTAAAAATATAAAGGACAAGTCCCAACACAATTTCTTGCAAAGAGCTACAAGAAGAATTAAATAAGCTTCAAGAATGGAGCAATAAATGGCAAATGGAATTTAATGTGGACAAGTGTCATGTAATTAAGTTTGGTAAAAGTGAGAAAAGACCAAATTGGGATTATAAGTTAGGGAGATCAACCCTACACATATGAGAAAAGGAGAAGGACCTAGGAGTGATTATCAATAACAGACTATCTCCGGCTGAGCACATCAGTGGGAAAGTGCATAACATTTATACACTGCTTGCTAATATGAGAATAGCATTAACATATATAAATGAAGACATGATGAGAAAGATAACATAATTCATCAGACCAACCCTGGAATATGCATCAGAAGTCCGCAATCATCTAAAAAAAATACATAGATAAGATTGGAAAAGTACAAGATGGGTACCAAGCTTAAGAGATCTAAGCTACAAAAAAAGACTAGGAAAACTGAATCTACCAACACTACAGATGAGAAAGAAGAGACATGATTATGCTATATAAATACATCTCAGGAAAGAAAATAGACCCATAAATGAATATATAATTATGGGTGAGCATCAGAAAAAGGACACTGCAAAAAACTAAATAAAAAAAGAGGCAAAAAAAATGTTAGGAAATTCATTTTCCCAAATAGGGCAACTAATCATTGGAATGCACTACAGAATGAAATAGTGTGTGCAAAAAAAGTTCATAAATTTAAGGATATGTATGATAAAAATGGTTTAATACATGGGACAGTACAAGCTTGACTCATTCCTGTAAAGATACAATTAGGTATGAAAAAATAGGTAAATACACACACACACACACACACACACACACACCGCTCGCCAGCTCAGTGGTAACGCTCTAGCCTAGCATCTGCTAGGATGGGGGCTCGGCCCTTCCTTGGGATGTGAAAAACTTTGACTGATGAAGTGGGTGGTCACTGTCCTCCTTGAGCAATAGGATGGGTGTGTGTGTGTGTGAGGGTCAAGGCTTTGCCCTTAGATCGGATTATATGAGCTCTCAGCTCTCTTCCGGGAATGTTAAATGCTGATGATCTCAACCATCACGTGATCCAGACCATCTCGATGAATTACACACACACGAGCTGTGCGAGAGGGAGGACTTCTGCCACTTTCCTCTGCACTGGCTACCTTTGGCTGCAACTGTCTACACCTAAATAGTATTTTTATATGAGTCAAGCTCTGTACTAGAATGAATTAAGTGATGTTGTAATATAGCAGGGCAAGTAGAAGCAAAAATGTAGTAAAATATATACAGTATATATATTGTTACAGACGTGTATACTAAGGTGCACTCTTAACCCTTAAATTAATCACCAAAAGGGATAAGGTAAAGATCACAAGTAAACTAACTTTACTGTACACTGTAACACACACATCCGATAAATGATACCAGATTCGATTTACAAAAGGGAAAATTCACACATAGCTCTGTGTAATACAAATATAAACTAGGTACTCTTACCTAACAAACAATACTCACAGATACCGAACACGAGTGGCTTGGAGACAGGGTTAAAACCAAGTATAAATCACACACAAGTGTAGGTGAGAGAAAGTGAATAAATTATACAAGTGTAGTTGGAGTAGAGAATAAACTAATAAGGGTGCAAACAATGTCTTTTGTAATTAACGTCACGTATTGAGCAAAGAGAAAGAATGAGGGAAAGTGTAATAAAATGTGACAAACAAAGTACGTCACTGTAACAAAGACGTATGAATGTGTCTTTTGAAAATGAATTTAAAAGTGATGCTCTCTGCCAAAATGTGAGCTGATAAAAGGTCGTTTCTCCGCCTCTTTCGGTTATTTAGCCACTGGGCTGTAGGAATAATAATCTCCAGCCACTCAACAGTACTAGTACCTCGTACGACCCATGAGGGCCTTACTCAGCTCACCCATAGCCAATTACGAACCATCAAGAAAGTCAGAGAAAGATTTGGCATACTGTATTTTGATTGGCAGTTACTCTGGAAATACGCTCTGCCCCTCTTAGGCTTACCCTACTTTCTCACGGACAGGAGCAGTTAAACTGGGAAATAGGATCTTTGTGATAATCTCCTAATCTATTTCCAGTGAACTTCTGACCGCTGAATACACACAGCCGGGTAGGACTTGACCCTTTGTCCGACCCACCAGGTCAGAAAACGATACGAAAAGATTAACTGATTTCTCAGCGGCTCGTTTAATCTGTATACTTATCATCTCCCTTTCCTATTTCTATCACACAACTGGGGTATCTATGCCAGGAACATCTCCCTTCATGAGAGAAGAAATTTTCCAAGCGGAATTTCTGGACACTGTACAAATTAAGTTCTCGACAGGTAATCGGCTAGAACATTTTCAACACCATGTACATGTCTTACATCAAGGGAGTATTCTTGCAAAAATAGGGCCCAGCGGATCAATCTAAGATTCTTGTCCTTAAATCGGGACAAAAATTTCAGAGGATGGTGATTAGTGTAAACTACAACATCACCTGACCCTGGACCAACATATACAGAAAGTATTGGAGGGCAAGTATGAGTGCAAGGAGTTCTTTCTCAATAGTTGAATAATTCCTTTGGGCTTTATTGAACTTTTTGCTGAAATAGCAGACAGGCATCTCAAAGCCCTGATCATTATCCTGTTGCAAAACTGCACCAGCCCCTAGACCACTAGCATCAACAGCTAATTTAAAAGGTTTGTCAAACTTGGGAGCTTGAAGCACTGAGTGACTTGATAGGATGGCTTTAACTTTTGAATAAGCATCCTCACATTCTGGCTTCCACTCATACTTGACTCCTTTTCTTAACAAATCAGTGAGGGGAGCTACAAGATCAGGGAAGTTCAGGACAAAGCGTCTGTAGTACCCTACCATACCCAAGAATCGTTGCAACTCTCTCTTATTTTTGGTTGAGAAGAATTTACTATGGCCTGAACCTTTACATCAGGTGGACACACTTGGCCTAAGCTGACCACATAACCTAGGTACTGCACCTGAGCCCTTACAAATTCACATTTAGTTAAATTAAGCACTAAATTAGCAGGGAACAGTCTCCGCAACAAGGCATCTAGTTGGCTCAAGTGTTGTTCCCAAGTATTGCTAAAGATTACAACATCATCAATGTAGGTTACACAACCATCCAAATCCTGGGTGAGATCATTCATCAGCCCTTGGAAGATGGCAGGAGCATTCTTCATACCATAGGGCATGACTTTACATTTATAAGTACTGCCACCAACCACAAAACAGGAAATTTCTTGGGCCCTTTCTCAAATCCAAATTGGTTAAGTACTTAGCAGTGCCAATAGTATCTACACAATCGTCTACTCTAGGTAGTGGGTAGGTGCCCGTTTTCGTAACAGAGTTAACTTTACGGTAGTCAATGCAAAGACGATGGGAGCCATCGGGTTTAGGAACCACTGTGACCGGGGAGCATCACTCACTTTGACAGGGCTCGATTAACCCTTGCTGCAACAGGTAGTTCAGTTCCTCCTGGATGATGGTCTGCTTCGAAGGACTAGCCCGATAGGGTGACTGCTTCACAGGACCAGCATCTCCAATGCCTACATCATGCTGTGCCACATCCGTCCATCCCGGGATGTCCTGGAAGACATCAGGGAATTTGCTGAGAAGTGCAACCAACTCGGCACGTGGCTCTGCAGTCAAGTGGGAGAGTCTATCAGCCAGCGTACCCAAGGGCGCTGGTTTCCTCTCCAACTGGTCGTCTCGTCCAGCATCAAAGGGCAGCCCTCGTCCTCCGCCAACTCAGTAGCCGCCACCACACACGTAGCCTTAGGGGGTCCACGTCTCACCTGTGGTACTCCTTCAACATACTGATATAGCATAGTCTCCGTTCCTTCCTCCGGTCTGGGGTTAAAATGACATAATTTATTTCACCTACCCTCTTCTCAACCACATAATGACATGTGATACTTGCCTACAGATGCTGACCATGAATGGGTAGTAAAACAAGGACTAAGTCACCCGGGTTAAGATCCTGTTCCTAACTTTCTTAGAGTGGTCATACCATCTCTTCATCTTCCCCTGAGATGACTCTAAGTGTGCCCTGGCTACTTCCATGCTATAGGCCAATCTTTCTTTAAATTCTGACAATAGTCTAGCAAGTTAATCTGATCATCATCCTTGACCCATTGTTCATTGAGAGGTTTAAGTGGGCCTCTTACCTCATGGCCAAAAATCAACTGAAATGGGGAGTAGCCTAAAGACTCACTTGGTGCCTCTCTAGCTGCAAACAGTAAAAAGGGCAAACACTTGTCCCAGTTCTTTTCATCAGCACAAAGCTTCAAGCATGTGTTTCAAAGTTTGGTGATACCTCTCTAATGCACCCTGACTCTGAGGATGATATGCTGTGGATGTGATCTGGGAGATGCCTAACTACTTAAGGGTT
>JAGKTI010023175.1:0-14927 GCA_018397915.1 Birgus latro
ACCATGAGTTGGCGACATGTAGAAATCCAGTTTAACCCGCCGAGTCCCATCGACGTACGATGCACTTCGCTACTTTTTTCTGCGGACAGACCCAACGACGTGCATCGTATGTCACGCAATTGCAAGGCCCATTGTGTGCACATTTTTCAACATTCACGGGTGATTTTTGGTAGACATATGTGGGAGACCTTCCTCTACCTGCTGTAACGCGGGAATACTGCCTGGCCCCTCCTAACCCCCCTCCCCCCCACACTGGGCAAGTCACCTGTTAGCAGCAACCTAGCCAGTAAAGATATGTTGCCCCAAGGTCTCTCTAATGACAAAATTCACGGTGAAAGTGATTCCTGAGGCGAGGGACAAAGAAACAAAGAAGCTAGAAGTAGAAACAAACAGAAGTGATGAGGTGGTAATGTCATTAAGGAAGGTGCCATATACTGGGATTTTGGGTAAGTGAACAATGCTTATAAACGCCTATATTGTTGTGTGAAAACCATTATAGACTTTTACTACACATAAATTTGTACCAAATAAATGAAATAAATAAGTAATTTAAAGTGGCTTGAATTAGTCAACCCTTTCATAGTTCGTTTTCTCAGCCAGGTACCCTGAAAAAGAAGGATAACGTAAAGTTGAGTGACACCTGTATCAACATTTTTTTTACCTCAGGATCGCGATTTCACTATGAATTTTCGATGTTTCTCACCAAAAGCGAAGATTTCAGCCAAAAAACAAAAAGTCGAAAATCGGTCGGGATCTGGGGGTAGGCTGGGTAAAAAACCTGTCGGGACTCGGCGGGTTAAGGAGGAGGAATTCTCTCCTAGACTGACTCAGTTAGCCAATGAGCCTGACCAACTTGAGTCGCAGCAGTTCCCTTCGAATTCAGCCTATTCTCAGTTTCCTGACCGACCTCTAACCATGTTAGGAAAAGAGAACCTCACAAAGCCTCGTGATATTCCAACTCTGGAACTTGGCCAACTACAGGGTATCGATGCGGCAGCTCGCCTGGAAATGTTTTTTGAAATGGTAGAACAGTGTGACCAGGATGATGTAATGCGCATACCGATCGCGAAGAGTCGAGTAAGCTCGGAACTTGCCATTTTTCATTCATAACAAACAGACTAGAAATCGAGTAACCTCATGGTCAGCATTCAAGGCGTTCCTTCGAACAGAGTTTGCTACTGAAGTTAGTATTGACCGGGCATGGGAGGAGCTGCATTCAACATGTTATGATTGGGTAGAATCACCTCAGGCCTTAAAGCACCATTTCATTTGCCAACATGCGGCCATAGGACATAAATTCCCAAGTGAGAAATTCCCTAACCGGGACAGAACTATCAAACGGAAACTGTGGTATGGATTACCTCTTCCATCACGGGTAAAACTCGAAGGTTTCCTAGATGACGAATATCCGTTGAGAAAATTTATCGATAGAACTGAACACAAACGCCAACTATTGGAAGTGAGTCAATCATCTCACGTCAATGCGGTGCCTTCTGAGAGAAGTGCGAAGGAAAGGGAGGTAGAAAACCGGCTAGCGCCACCCACCTCGTCGAACCAAAGTGATTATTCGAGTCCACAAGTGAATAAGGGACGGCCTAGTACCCCCAAAGCATATAGTGATAAATACTGTGCTCATTGTCTCACATCATCATATAACTTCCGAGATTGTTGGCGGAAACTCCCTCCTGGGCATTGTTTTGATTGTCGCAGACCCGAATTTCGGCGTGGAGAATGCGGGTGCCCTGGACGTAGTCACAACACCGCAGCTCAAAATGTCTCTCCGAAAGTATCTCATGGACTGTCTCAACAAATATGACTAGCCGGTGGCCAAACATCCCCCACCATCATTGTATTAATAAATGGGAAAATAATAGAAGCTATCGTGGACACCGGTAGTAGCTACACTACTAAGGAGTCCACAGTCAAACGGTTTTGGGGAGAAATAAACACACGTCGAAACCCGCTGCGCTTACAAGGAGTCACAGGCGCACCTCTGAGAGCATTAGGAATACTGTGAGCTGAAATAGCAATTGGTGACGAGAAGATGCATAAACAATGGTTCCCGGTAGTACCAAATTCTTACATCAGTACTGACATACTCCTAGGATGTGATGTGTTGAGCCAAGCTTCGCTCATGTGGGATGGAGCAAAGAGAGTTATGATCTGGGGAAGCGTCCATTATGTGTTGAATCATATCCGCCGTCAGAAGAACAAGGTGGGGAGAGTGAGAGTTGATCCAGTAGAACTTTCCAACCCAACACAAATCTTCTCACTGATTAACCTCCTTACTACAGTTAAGGTAGACCCCTATCAGTTTAAATTCATGCCCGTACCTGTAAAGGAAGATCCAACTTCTAATCTCATCATCTACCCTCAACCCAGGGTTAGTTATAATAGTCATCCTTATTTGGTCTAAGTCAATGCAGCAAATACCATCTACTTCCCACTCATTAACATAACCAAAAAGGTAAAAGTGTTTCGGAAGGGCACCATTATCGGTTCATACGAGAGAGTGGCCAATCCAATCCCTGACAAAATTTACATTACTAAGATTCACACTGATCTTCTCCCAGAGAATGATCACGTCAAACAAAATGGAACACGCTCTCAGAAACTGAAAGCTCTGTTTCGGCGAACAGAATTGGCAACACCTCACTAATGACCAGCGAGAATATTTAACTAAGTTGATCCTTGAGTATGACCCTCTTTTTATTCTCGAAAAAGGTGAGTAAGGCCTTATCAGTGATCCTCCAGCTCATATTAAAGTCGCAAACCCTCAACCCAGTCGTGGGCCTATGTATCGTTATCCAGTACAAGCAAAGCAGATTATCACAGAAATGTTAAGGGACATGGAGGACTGAGAAATTATCGAAAAGTCCACAGCAGCCTGGTTGTCGCCTATCGTCCTCGTAAACAAATCTGATGGTAGTAAACGAATGTGCCTCGATTATCGCCTTGTGAACCAACACCTCGCGGCGGACGTCTACCCACTCTCATGGTTAGATGAGTTAGTAGAACAAGCAGCCGGACACCAATATTATGTCACGCTGGACATGCGAGACGCGTATTTCCAAATTTTGTTAGATGAGGAGAGCCATGATCTCACTACCTTCAGTGATGGGGTGGCACTCTACCAATTTAGGCGCATTCCTTTCGGTCTCAACTGTTCCCCTGCAATCTTCTCACAACAAATGGTCCCATTATTAGCACCTCTCCTACAAAAGGGTTGGGTCAAGAATTATTTTGATGATTTAATCATATGGGCCCCCAGTTTGGATGTAAGGAAGTGACCTTCCTGGGTCACCAGATTTTGGCAGAGGGAAGCAAGCAGGATCCGAAAAATGTTGAAGCGATTATGAAGATGAAGCCACCCACCGCTGTGAAGGAAGTAGACGATTCTTCGGGATGTGCGGGTTTTATAGAAAACATGTACCATCGTTTGCACGGATTGCTACACCCCTTACCAATTTGACTAAATCTCGAACGACATTTCACTGGATGGACGAATGTCAGAAGTCTTTTGAACATCTCAAATCTTGCCTTACAAACGCCCCTGTTTTGGTTAGAGCTAGGGTAGAGCAACCGTTCGTTCTTACCACGGACGCCAGTAACACTCATGTTACAAGAATCCTTAGTCAAATCCAAGCCGACAGTACCAACAAGCCAATCGGGTACTTCTAAAAAAAATTGACCCCTTGCGAGTCTCGATATTCAACAACAGACAAGGAGGCTCTAGCAGTAGTTCTCGCATGCCGTAACTTTCATCTTTACTTATGGGGTACCCGTTTCACGGCAGTCACTGATCACCAACCTCTAACAAGCATATCGAAACGCAGGACTAAATCACCTCAGATGAACCAATGGATTCTGGAAATGAGGGAATATAACTACAACATTCAATACCTCAAGAGCAAGAATAATTTCGTCACACACCGGTTGTCACGCCCAGTTCGAGTGGTAGTCCGATCACCTGAAGCTACATGGCTCGGGTTAGACCGAGAACAAATGAGAGACCGCCCGAGAGAAGAACCTGTTTGGGGAGAACCAGCGCAGTATCTGGAAGGTGGTAGAATCCTGCTAAAAGATTACCAAAAACTACTCTAGATCAATTTGCCTTGGTAGATGAGATATTACATTTTGTGCACGAGAAGGCAGTCTTCATTATAGTCTCACAGTTCCTCGTACCTTAGTTGTTCAGGCTCTACAACATGTCCGTGAATTAACAGGTCATCTAGGGCAAAAGAAAACTATATAAAAAAAATGAAGAATTCTATTACTGGCAAAATCTCAAAGTCGATGTACGTCAGTATGTAAAAAAATGCGTAACTTGTCAAAGGTTCAAACAGGACACTGGATTGCAGCAACAGTGGAAGGAATTACCCCCAGTGAATAAACCACTGGAGAGGATTGGAATAGATCTCACTAACGTGGCTGCTGGAGTCCAGGGTTATCACTATGTGCTTACAGTAGTGGACCACTATAGTCGCTTTGTTAGATTCTTCCCCCTTACAACAAAACAGATCACACACATTACAGACACACTTGGGCAGTATGTGGCAGACTATGGCACACCCCGTGGAATTGTCCTGGACAACGGCGGCGAGTTCATCAGCAGAGACTTTCAACGGTTCTCCCAGCAACACCAAATCACCCTGTACTACACGACCCCTTATCATCCCCAAGGTAACGGAATAACCGAGAGGATGCATAGGACCCTGAAGTCAATCCTCTCTGTCTTATGTCAGGGCCACCCTCTTCGCTGGTCCCAATTGCTCCAGTCCTGTCAGATCGCCATGAATCAGGCGGTCCATACGTCTACGGGGCAGCAGCCCTACTATGTTTTTTTTTTTTCTCGCCATCCACCCAGACTGGTCGGTGCGCCATTACTCTCAGTCGATGGCGAGGAAGACGAGATGACGGTTGCCCTTGCACTCATTCGGGAAACGCACCGGAAGATGTCGAGTCGGTACGGAGACGTAGCTAACCGAAGGTGAAAGAACCAAGTGGTTGGGGTTGGAACTCTTGTGTGGATTAAGAAAGAAACAGTGGTTCCTGGTATGTGTCGAAAGCTTAATGTGAAATGGGATTGTCAGTATCATGTAGTGGAATTGTTAATGTACGGAAGTGTGTACGTGGCAGAAAATGTATTCACGGGAAAAAAAGATACAAAGAGCCGCAGGACAAGCAAAACCCTATTATCGAGGGGAAGATTGGTTCTTGGAACCCCTGGAGGAAGCATTTGAACCTGATCCAGTGGACAAGCAATTACCGCCACGCGAAAGACGTCCTCCCCGGAGACTGATTGAAGAATGTTGAAGTGTTGCGAAGCGAGTTATTGCAGTATCAAGTTAAGTGTTGGATAGGGAAATGTGTGCGGGTCTGACTGTCTGACTATTGACTGTGATAGTTCAAGAGTTCAGAGAGTTTAATCTCGTGTCTAGAGTTAATCGGAGTTCGTGTCCTGGGCGAAGCCCAGTTCAGAGGGAATATTATGTTGCTTTGACTCGAGGGGGACCCGGTATCCTCTCAACTAACAGCACTGTCTAGGGCGTAACAGTGACTTCAGGACCTGAAAGGCTCTCATCAGTTACTAGGTGGAGAGCTGGAAACGTAAGAATGAATGAATGGAGTGTGAATGCGATTGTACCAGACACCACAGATCAGGCCTGGCACATCTGTTGTGGAGTTGAGTAACTGCGATGTCTATTGGACGTCCTCTCGATGTTTGTGGTAGCTGGTTGGTGATGAATCACACTGTGTCACTTGATAATTTCCCTTATTTTCCTCTCCTTCCTTATTTACTCAGCACACTGAGGTATTAGTATATCTTCCAAACTGTGTATTAATTACTTGCTTGGAGGTTAAATAAAGTATGGTAGAGTAAAATAAAGATTTCACTATTCGAACAATATACAGTTAGGTACAAGTGGTTACACCGTATAAATGAGTGCTAGAGGAGTACGTCTCATTATCCCCACTCCCTGGCTACAACTGGCGGCTTTAAGCTCGCAATGGGGCGTGGGAATGAAGCTGACTATGCAATCGAAGGTTCGATGTTGATGCCTATGAGGCAAGCTATCATGATTAAACCAACAGAAGTCAGAGCTTTCTACGCCCATTAGTAATGCTTCTACAGCACAAAATGTGAAAAGTACAAAAGAAGGGTCTTTTTTTCAGCCGTTGCTAGGCAACGAGCAGTTGCCTACCAACCAAAACCTTGCAGACACAACTAGGTCATAGGCTGATCGTTGTATCCAGGTATGGTCGGAATCTGTTAATTCTAAAGGGTAGTTGTGCATGCCAAAATTAAAGAAGACTACAAGGAAGAAAGAATAAGCAAGTAACAATAAGGGTAAGATGATAATAATACAGTAATAATATTATGATCGCCCTGTATGTATATTGCGGCCAATGGTTGGAAATATACAGGTCCTTAACACCCAGACCTAACCGGGTCGACAGGTTGGCCGTGACGGTTCAGGGGAGCGCCGATATCATAGCAAGCTTCACTGAGGTAGGAGCGATGCGTTGGCACAGGGGTAGGCCACCTATCTTTACCTCGCCGGGCATCAAACACTGGCAGGTCTTCCGCCACACCGGGGTTTGGAGTACACTTGGCAGGGGAAAGATCAACACACACTTACCCACAGCACGGCCCAGAGCTGGCTCATACTAGAGTTAGCTTTTCTTAGAAATGGATCGCTCTATCAGTTGCTCCACTATACTCATTTTCTTTTTTTTTAATCGAGGCGATGATGCACTTGACAGGTTGATGATGATTGGCTGAATGCAACATGTCCGAATATCTTATTTACTAACCCAAATATCTCCCTCAGATATATGTTACGTCAACTGATAATGCTAATGAGAGAAGAGATTATGAAGTAATGTTGTATTCAGACAATCATCCCCAGCCTGTCAAGTGCATCTTCGCTTCAGGTAAAAAAGAAATTGAATATAGAGTGTGTGTGTGTGTGTGTGTGTGTGTGTGTGTGTGTGTGTGTGTGTTTGTGTGTGTGTGTGTGTGTGTGTGTGTGTTTAATTGGTTTCTAAAGAAAGGCAAATTAATACGACATTCTCTTGGGAGAGAGAGAGAGAGAGGGGAGGGGGCAGGTATTTATTGCCTGTTGGGAATGAAGTGGGGATACATACGGGATTAATCTTGTTCTGTGTGGGGTTACAATTGGAAACTTGTACAGAGGAAACTGAATATGAGATAGATAGCTAGGTAGGTAGGTGATGGATAGATAGATAGACAGGCAGACAGACAGATATATAGATAGATAGAGATAGGTAGGTGGATCGATAGATATAGAGAGGGAGAGAGATAAACAGTTGAATAAACAGATAGACTGATGGACTGACAGATACACTGGCAGTCAGACAGTTGCGCAGACTGGTAGATAAATTAAGGTCGACTGACTGATAGACAGGTAGGTAGAGACAAAATAGAGAGAAATATAGAGAGAGCGGGATAAGGAGGTGCTCAATACGAGTTACAGAGACAAGTAGTACTTGAAAATGTCTTACGACTGAGACCGACTAGGTATATTCTATGGCCGAGAGAGAGAGAGAGAGAGAGATGAATAGAAAGTGAACCAGTACTGCACTCTTTTCACTCTAACTTGACCTACAATTGCCATCTTCCCATCTTGAATGCTGCGTTATAACTAGAGATTATTAAATATGATGCTAGTCACGAAGAAGTGCAATGGGAAGGGCATGGAGGTGTATCAATGTCCCCTTCTGCCACTGAGCTACGTGAAATAAGAAGCAAAAGGACGAAATTCTGGGCCAAGTTAAGGTAAAAGAACTGCAGGTTGTGAGTTCTGTGTGGACGCGGGACCATGAGGGCCGAAAGAAGGATAGTTAATGTCTAGGGAGTGAGGCATCTTGCGTCTGAAAAACTTTAGGGTGCGACTGACTGACTGGGCCGCTCCAAGGGCTATGCTGCCTCATCTTAAAACTCTCTCTCTCTCTCTCTCTCTCTCTCTCTCTCTCTCTCTCTCTCTCTCTCTCTCTCTCTCTCTTCCTCCCCTTCACCTTTATAATTATCTATCCATGTCTACCTGTCTTTTCACCTGCTTATATCTACCTGTTTTATCTATCTGTCTATCTATAAATCATCTGTCTATCAATTAGTGCATTAATCACTGTCAAACTATCCATCTGTTCATGTGTCTGTATCTACTAATTATCTATCTATCAGTCAACCTCTCTCTCCTCTCACCTCTGTCTCCACATAGGTCAACCAGTGCCTGTCTACGGGTCAAGGTAGGTCATCTTTCCTCCCAATAAAAGTAATAACTAAACCAATAAATCAAGCCTTAGGGCAACGTTTTTTTTTTTTTTTTTTCAGGGCAGTCCTCATATAACGTTCCCCTTCTACTCGGCCAGGCGATTTCTCGTATGTTGCGGGACGGCTCATTGCTATCATTAGGTGCAGCAGAGGGCCGCCTGCACGTGGTGGCACCGATATAACTGGGTGGCTCCACTGCCCGGTTATATAAACTTTCCTCATCTCTCCCCCCCCCCAAAGGAAGATAATGGACTGCAGAAGGGTGGCTTCAGTCTGCAGTCCACTGGGTTCACGTATTACTTTGATTTTTTTACCTCTCTTCCCTCATAAGTAACTCATAAGGTTATTGGTAACTAGCTCTGTAGCGGGTGAGAAGGGAACCATGTTGATATAATGTTTGTTTTTCTTTTTACTCAAATTTGGCCCTAGAGTATCTTCCCAAAGCTTCTTGAAAATCTTGTGGCACTTCTGTATACTTCAGAGATCGTCCTACACGGTAAGTCCCCATAATACCATTAAATTACTCGCCCGTATAATCAGTCTGCTGCCGTATGACGGAACTGGATCACTCTCACAGCTTGAATACTAAGTTGTGAATCCATGTTATTTGCTGACCTTTAGTTATGAGTTAGGAATGCGTGCCATTGGTTACTAGTCGGACTACGCTGGGCCATCGCCTGAGCTGAAAGAAGTTAGGATTCTTTGTCATACGAACAGAAATCGACTACAGGTAGGTAAGGATTACTAAATACGGTGCATTTCAACATGATTACAGATTACAAAAATAAGTTTACCGTCAACTCGTAAGTAATTTTATCGAATATCCAATAATATGAATACCTGTGGCAGGCGTTGATCACATAGCAATGCCCTACTACTAGTATTTTTCTCTCTTGCAGTGTGAATTGCCCACCGAAGTACCGTCAACATGGTGAGTACCAGAATTAAGTTCATTGACTTACTAACGACTCAGGGTCAAAATTTGCAATGAGGGTGGGAATTGGCAATGGATCTATGGGGGAAAATAGCTTCATGGAGCTGGGTCCATGGTGGGGGAAAATGTGTCCCTGTTAGACGACAGTTTCAAAAGAGATTATAGATTTATAGGGAATAATAGGACTGAAGGGGATATTTAGTCGACAGCGGGAAAGTAGGTAAATGGAAGTAAATTTTCTTGAGGGAAAATAGGTCCATAATGGAAACAAGTTGATTCCAGGAGAAAGTTAGACCCCTGTGGAAAATTTATTCAGTGCAAGAAGAAAAATGCAGCAGGTAACTGGGGTCTGATCCTTAAAAGTGTAACCAGAGAGCGATTTATTTTTCTTCGGTATAATCAGTCATCCAGTTATACTGGCATCGTCGGATCGAGTGCCTTGAGAAAGAGCAACATCGCACCTTGTTCATCACCCAAGGCGGTGGCCGAATCGGTAGAGATGTGGCCTGCAGGCCCAATGGACCCAGGTTCGAGTCCCCGCTGGGGCAGAGAACAGTTTAAGGATTTGATTTTCATAAGCAGGTTTTGCTACTCTACCGGAAGACCCGCTGACATGTCGCAAAATAGGTCCGTTAATATCAATACACCAGTCCTGTATGAGACAACCCTAGCCTGTATTCAATATGGACGGTGGGTGTTAGCGCCGCAGTGGTCACATGTGGAGTCGTATGGTACGTAGGAGAATTGTTGGGCCTTGGGAGCAGGCTGTGAAGCCTATGCCCAGAGTGGGACACATAAAAAAAAAAAGATATGACTTTTCTTCTATAGCATTTCCTTCGCCAATTAATCTGAAATTATTAATAAACCTGGAGAATTGGGGGGAAGGGAGGCCCCACAGTATGGTGTCCCTTGCCATATATAAAATAGTCAAAATCGAACGAATGGCACAAATTACGGGGAAACCAAATCTGAATATAAAAACGAGCGTGAACTTACAAATTTCATACCGATATTTCATCTGTTGCCTCCACCCTTCCTCCCCATATTACCAAAGCTACAAAAGCAGCTGAGGATATATATAGCCACGTTTCCGCTTCCCTCACGTCGTTTTTCAATGGCATTCAGACGTGGGAAATGTGGCTGGGGAGGGAGCGAGGGCATGAATGTAAAATACGTCACGTGAGAGAGAAAGAGCAATGGTTGAGCGAGGGTCAGGAGGAGGAGAGGACATATTTATGGCAGTGAATTGGGAGGAGTGTGTGTGTGTGTGTGTGTGTGTGTGTGTGCATGTGCGTGTGTGTGCATGTGTGTGTATGTGCGTGTGCATGTGTGTTTGTGCGTTTTTGCTTATGTGTGTAATTGGTGTGTGTGTGTGTGCGTGCGTGAGTGTGTGTTTGTATGTGTGTGTGTGTTTGTATGTGTGTGTGTGTGTGTGTGAGTGTGTTTATGCAAGGAAGAAGGAACCAAAGGCCGTTCCGTCCGAGAAAAAAAAAATACAAGAGAGAGCCAAAATAAAAATCCATTATTTCGAGATGACCAGACACGCTGCGTTTGAAAGATTAGAGATCATAGGAAGAAGGAAATACAGACAGAGGGAGAGTTCCAGGGTTGACCAGTTGCATAAATGAAGGACTGGGAGTAACAGTTAACTCTTGCATTAGACAGTAGGACAGAAAAGGAATGAGAGGTTGTTGCTAGACGGGTACTACGTGCCCGTCGTAGAGGTGAAGGGATGCAAGCAGACAGTTCAGAGAAGCAGTGACCATTGAAGTAGCGATAGAAGAGAGATAAAGATGCAACAGTGCGGCGATGAGACAGAGGTTGAAGGGAGCCAGTAAGAGGAGGAGAGTTAATGAGACGAGAAGCCTTCAACTCCACCCTATTGAGAAGAGCTGTATGTGGGGAGCCTCCCCTCACATGAGAGTTGTACGCTACACAGGGGCGAATAAAACTCCTGTATATGCAGGGGTTAAGAAAGTAAAGAGGGTATGGAGTATGTGTGTGTGTGTGTGTGTGTCTCAGCAAGAGAGAAAGAATGAAGCTTGTCCTAATTATTTAATGAAGCACTAATGCTTCAGTAAAAAAAAAAAACAATCACTCATTTATTCACCCGCTGACTCAGGCTGGCTCCACACCATATGCCTGTATGGGTATGAGAGGGAGATTTTTTTAATCACTGTAACTAGTACAAGTGGCCTCATTGGACGCTGGCGGGTGCGGGAGAGAACTTCTGTTGGTTAATATGATGCAAAAATCCCGCCCGCTCCAGCAATCATTTGGTGTGGACCTGACCTTACTCATTCACCAAGTCGCTCTGTGCTTGACGGTGATGAAGTGTTTTGACTTGCACAGCCATACACATTCTCTCAACGTCATGCCTTTCCCTGCCCTTCCTTGCCTGTTCTTGCCCTACTCTATCTGTCCTTGCCCTGCCCTCCCCTGCCCTGCCAGTTCCATGCCTGCCTGCTGTTGTTCTACCCTTCCCAGCCAGGTCTTGCCCTACCTTGCACGTTCTTGCTTTGCCTTGCCTTCTCTTGTCCTGCCCACCCTGTTCTTTCACTGCCGTTTTTGCCTCACTCTACCTGTTTTTGCCCTACCTACTCTTGTCCTGCCAACTCTTGCCCTGCCCTGCCTGTTCTTACTCTGCCCTGACCTGCCCCGTCTGCTTTTGCCCTGCCATACCTTTTCTTGCCCTATCCTTCTTGCTCGTCCCCTTCTTTGTCTATAGTGCCCTGCGCAGAGACAAGAAAGGTGAACGAGCTTCTGTATAGTTAACTGTCTCTTCCCCATTATCAGTATCGCAAGTAAACGTAGGGTAACAAAAAATATTATCTCTTATCAACATACACATTTCCGTCGTATAAACAATACAAATTTATGAATGGATTAAAACAGGATTGTGAATAATCGCGGTTACTGTATGGAGCAGGTTCGATTCGTGCAGGTCTTCTAGCCTGCTTGAAGGAATATCTATGCAGGCTCTGAACTCTTCGTAGATATAATCCTGTCTGAATAAAATATCTTGGTATTAGATGGAATCGAGTACTATAATTCATCCACCTTAACCTGGTCCAGTTCTACCCTTCTGTTGTATATATCACTTTGGTCAATGGCAGAAAAGGACAATGCTAGGGCTCCATATCATTTCCATAGAACTTCCTCGCGACAAAGACCTTAAGCAAATGTTAATCTGCTTTTATATCCTAGCATTAAAGATGGAGAGAGCAATTTTAGGCCAAGTTAAAGTGAAAAGTATAGCCCTGTCCCAGCCATAATATAAGAGAATCAAAAAGGATGGTTTTTAATACCTCGCCCAAATTTCACAAACCAACAAAGACCTATCGATAGCCATTTGCCTTAATCCCTAAAGGAGAAGCCACAAACAAATCGCCTCCAAGTCATCCTGTATTTTGCCATCAGGGTGCTCTCCCTCAAGCCACCCTCATTCATAAACCTCTCCATCCCGTACCTTGAATCTCATTCTCGGTCTCCTCCTCCTCCACCTTTCATCTCACATACGATCTTCTAGTCAGCCTCTCTTTCTCTGCTCTGTCCTCATCTTTATATCATCTCACGAGACTACACTTTGCAGCATAAATACGAATAAAAATGTCAGTCTATATATAATCCTAGTCACGAAGAAGTGCTATGGGAAGAATTTAGGGCCTTGGTATTGTGTCTGCCATTAAGCCTCGTGAAATAAGCTACAATAGGATGAAAATCTAGGCCAGGTTAAAGTGAACGGACTATTTTTACTATTTTTTTTTTTTAATGTCAATGTTTCAAAGTCACACGAGGATGCATACACGCGCACCCAAATTGCCCCGATTTTTTAATGTATTTTTTAAAAGTCATGGCGTACTGATTGCAAAGTGGGCGTTGAGCTTGCGGGATTTGAAAGACTCATGGGGTAAAAATACAAATATAATCATTTTGAGAGGGAGGTCGAGGATGAGATGGAGGGATGGAGTGGAGAAGTATATGAGAGAGGCGGGTGGGAACTGGGCAAAGTGCAGCGAAATGACGGGGGACAGGGCGACATGGAGGCGATTTGTTTGTGGCCACCCTTATGGGATTCAGGCGTCTGGCAATAGACAGATAGATAGATTTTGCCATATATGCAAAGTGTCCTGCGAGTTATTATATATATATATATATTTTTTTTTTTTTGGGGGGGAGGGAACTTCAGATTTTTCATGCCAAATTTTTAAGTACTAAATGGTATATCAAAATGGGTTTTATTGTCAACTGTTACGTAGCTACACTTACTGGTGACCTTCGTGTCGAAAATGAACTCCCTCATCATGAACCCATAAGGCCGTCAGTAACTGTAGAACCCGCTTTATTGTTGGGTAAGGAAGCTCTCTAACACCTTTTCCTAAGCGAATTATTTAGCATTATTGCATCTTACTGTCCTCCCCTTTGTTAGATAAATCCATCTAATATTGCCATACTCTGCATAAATAACGTCTATCTATCTATTGTCAGACGCCTTAATCCCGTAAGGGGTGGCCACAAACAAATCGCCTCCAAGTCGCCCTGTCCCCCGCCATTTCACTGCCCTGCTCCCAGCTCACACCCCTCTCTCATATACCTCTCTACTCCATCCCTCCATCTCATCCTTGGCCTCCTCCTCCCTCTCCCCCACTCCACCTCACTCACATGCAGGGACAATTTTATCATTAATTTATCTATAAGTGACCAACATTTTCATCGTTTTCAGGCTTATTTCTCGTAGCTCAGTAGTAGAAGAAATACTACGGCTCTACATCCATTTCTTAATTCTGCTTCGTGACTAGGATCATGTTCTATAACCATTAGGTAAGATACTGACATTATGGTCTGTATTTACGTTGCAATTTTGAGAGTAGTACTAGGCCAGATCAGAGTAATAGTAATTTTTGTAGTCCCAGGTTTATATAAATGTGAACCCAGTGGACTGCAGTTTGAAGCTGTCCCTCTCCTATAGTCTCCCATCCTCCTGTTGGGTGATAGAGAGAAGGTAGAGGGACTTTTGCATAACCAGGCAGCTCCACCAACCGGCCCTATCGATGCCATCTCGTGAAGGCGTCCACATTCAGCTCAAAGCCAGGTTTGTAAAGAGTATATATAGTTGTATTCCTTCCAGACTCATGCTATTATACGAAACAACAATAGCCACCGCCATCCAATACCAGGAGATGGCTGTTTTGATGTATTTATTATGGAGGCCAGAGGAGGAGGAAGGCCATTGTGGAGAGAGTGGAGAGTTAGACAATGACTTGGAGAGTGTATGCGAGTGAAGTGGAGGGCGAGAAGGGCCGGAGAAAACCAAGGATGATATGAAGGGATGGGGCGGGGAGGTATATGAGCATTGAGCGAGGGTGTGAGTTGGAGGAAGGGCAGCCTGATACCGGAGTACAGGGTGACGCTGAGTTGATTAGGTTGTGGCCACGTCTTCTAGGACTGAGACTTGGCCGTACACAAATAGACAGATAGATAGACAGATAGACAAAGATACACAGAGAGATGGACAGAGAAAGATATGTAAATAGGCAGGTAGACAGACGGAGACATTTAATTGATCGATAGATAGATAGTTATACTGATAGATAGACATACAGACAGACATATAGACAGATAAACAGATACAATGATAGATATATAATGGAGGAAGGGCAGCCTGATACCGGAGTACAGGGTGACGCTGAGTTG
>JAGKTI010023176.1:0-14925 GCA_018397915.1 Birgus latro
TAATAGAGTGGAGTAATCAAACACAGTTAACAACTTTAACAAAGCTCAAGAAAAGAACTGTGAATTTATTAATTACAAAGAAATGAATTTACGTTACATGAAATTCAAATCAAGTAAGGAATGCACTCACTCGCTCAAACACTCAGATAACGGCTAAATATTTCAAAAAGCTTAGCCTAGGAAAAAACCAGAAAATACTGATCGGTATGGATGAAACAGAGCTGCTGTGACGATCACCAAAGTGGGTGGGGCTGCAGGAGACACGCCAATACAAGCTGAAATCTGAAACGCTAAGAAAGCACAGAGCCTGGAAAGGCGTCCCGCGTCGCGCCGTGTCTACAAGCAAACTGAGCTCTCATTTAAATCGGCGGCGCGACGAGCGTGGGAGGTGCGCGCGCCGGCATGTAACGGCTAACGCGCCAAGAGACAATTCAAATTTACGGGACGATGTCACGACTCACTCAACACAACGTTACAATGTAGAAAATTCGTGACACTCCCCTAAAATGTCAAAGTGGGATACGAAATTCTAAATGTCAGACCCAACATCCCCAATCCCCTTCAATGCTCTAAATGCCAGATTTATGGGCATACAGACAAGGCTTGTTGGGCTTCTCAGTCGGTGTGTGGTAGGTGTGCAGCTCAGGGTCATGATGCTGAACACTGCATGTCAGAGTTTGTAAGTTATTTTTATTGTAAAGGCGCTCACTCCACTTCCTCGAGGGATTGCCCAAAGTGGAAGGAGGAGAAAGAGGTCCGCAAAGTGAAAGCCACAGAGGGCATATCCTATTACGATGCCAGGAAGAAAGTAAGGGAGTTGCATGCGACTCCCAGGCCTAATGTCTCCTATGCATCGGTGGTTATGTCCCGGCCTGTGATTTGGACAGTGGAGACTCGGACTGACCCAGACCCCAATGCTCCTGTCACTCACACTGCATCATCATCTGCTCCTGATATACATCTCGACTCTTCTTCTGACGTCCCTGCTCTTCATACTCTCATGTCGCTGCTACTTCTCCGGCAGCAAAACCTAAACAGAGGTCAGGCAAGCCTGAAAACCCCAACTTGACCACCCTTACCAAGTCACGACCTCATGTCTTACCTGCTCCTGGTCCAGTGAGGGAGAGAAGAGTTAGCTCTTCCTCAGGGGGCTCTGGGAGCCTCATTGTTGATGAACACATGGAGGTTTCTCTCAGCAAGCACCGGGATAGGCCCCCCAGTAGTCACTCACCTGTCGGTGGGTGGCATGAAAAGACTTAGCACACTAGCCCACAATGTAAATCTAAGACCGCCGCAGCCACTGTGTTACAGTGGAACTGTAGGACACTTGGGAATAAATTACATAATTTTTTTTTTACGTGTCTGACTCAGGGCAAAGGCTTCAGGGCCTATCGCCAAGTCCCAGTAGTCCTCCCTAGGGCCAAGTAGTCCTCCTGCATCTCCACATTTCACCACTTTGGTGCTAACATCCACCATCCATACTGAATACACACTAGGGCTTTCTCATACAGGACTGGTGTGCTGGTAATATAGCAATATTAATAGCTTTCTATACACAGGCCAGACATAATTTGTTTACAGGAGATGCTCTTGGTGGATCACCCTGATCTTCCACAGTTCAAACGTTACCATTCGTACAGAAGATATGATGGTCACGGAGTTGCCATAAACACACACAAATCACACCCACAAATGGAAGTGATTCTAAATTTTACTCTGGAAGCTGTTGCGTGCTGAGTAAAACTTAATAACACGTATCTGTCTATTTACTCTCTGTACTGTCCTCCACATGGACCCATTGATAGTGATGCTTTGTATGTACTATCTGAACATCTTCCGGTGATCAAGCTAGTGTTAGGCAATTTTAATGCCCATCATTATCAATAGGGTAGCTTCAATGAGGATCGATGGACGTGGGGAGCAAGTAGCCGACCTAATATTACAATCCAACCTCTGTCTTCTGAACGATGGTAGAGCAACTCGTGTAGATGATCGTACTGGTAACTTTTCGGCCACTGACTTGTCTCTGGCCTCCCCAGGTATACGTCAAGATTCTCGTGGGATCCTTATGACGACTCCTTGGGAAGTGATTGTTTACTCATCTGTCTTTCTTATACATGCGACATTGTTTCGGAACCTCCACCTCCAAAATTTCATTATAAGAAAGTAGATTCGGGATCATTCTCAACAATCGCCAATTTATATATATCTGGGGAGACCATAGATGTTAAGTTGAAAATCCAACCAATTCCATAAAACACGCAGTAGTTATTCCCAAGACTTCTGCAGTTCATGTGAAGAATAGAGCTCATTGGTGGATGCCGGATTGCTAATAAGGTTTATGGAAACACAATAGGAGATTCAGGATTTTTGATAGTCTGCCTACAGAGGAAAATTTCATTGTATTCAAACTGGCACGGGCTGAGGCAAGCAGAATAATAAAAGGGCCAAACGTGACTCCTGATGGAATTTTGTGTCCAGGGTGAATCATCCTACACCTTTAAGTAAAGTCTGGTACACCACTAGAATATTAGATAATAAAGGCCCATATATCCCTGTTAACACCCTGCAGGTGAACAACATCATATATGAATATCCCGTGGATCCTGCTAACATCCTTGTCAGGAGTTTTTCTCATATATGTAGCTCAGCCAATTATGATCCGCGTTTCCAACATCATAAATGTGCGGCTGAACTACAGAAGTCGTAGACTCCCCGTACAACCAAGAGTTTATGCAAGATGAAATGCTCCTTGCCCTTAACCTGAGGCATCCTGACGACGTATGGGTACGTTGCAACATTCTGTCACGGTGACACCCGATGACACATCCATACATTATGCAACTGCAAGGTTCGTCATTTGTACATTTTTCAAGTTTCACGGGTGATTTTTGGTAGGCCTATGTGGGAGACCTTCCTCTACCTGCCACCAGGCAGGGATACTGCCTGGCCCCACCTGACCCCCCTCCCTTCCACACGCCATTTTCTCGGGAATTCACCTGTTAGCAGTGAACTGGCCAGTAAAGACATGTTGCGCCACGGTCTCTCCAATGACGAAATTCACAGTAAAAGTGAGTCTTGAGGTGGAGGACAAAGGAATAAACAAGCTAGAGGAAGAAACAAACAGAAGTGATGAGGTGGTAATGTCGTAAAGGAAGGTGTCATATGTTGATGTGTTTGGTGAGTGAACAACACTTATATTGCCTATATTATTGTGTGAAAACCAATATACTCTTGTACGACATATAAATTCGTACCAAGTAAATAAATAAATATGCAGTTTAAAGTGGCTTGATTTAGTTACCCCTCTCATAGTTTATTTTCTTTGAAACCAGGTACCCTCATAAAGAATGAAAAGGTAATGGTACTATCACCTATAGCAACATTTATAAGCTCAGGAGGGCGATTTCTCTATGAATTTTCGATGCTTCTCACCAAAAGCGAAGGTATGAGCCAAAAAAAAAATCAAAAATTGGTCGGGAGGGGGGGGGGCGGTAAATCGGCTGGAACGTGACGTATCCTGTTAAGACACCAGCCCTGGACCAGGTACCATCATGTATGGTATGATCCAGTATCTGTATCAGGACAACCTGATCAAGATGTTAGCATTGTACAATGCTATTTGGATGTCTCAAACGTTCCCAAACTCATGGCACTTTGCGCATGTCATACAAATACCCAAAGAGGCTAGTCGTCTTACGAATCCCAATTCATTGTGTCCTATTGTGTTGACTTCTTGCCTATGTAAGGTCATGGAACGAATGGTAAACAATAGGCTTCTTTTTGTTTTAGAGTCAAAGAATTTGTTAAATAATCAACAATATGGCTTCCTTAAATACAGAAGTTCACTAGATCATTTGATGAATTTGGAACATTGTATTTCAGAGGCATTTGCCAATATAGAATTCATGATAGGACATCCATAAACCCTATGTTATGACATGGAGACACAGTATACTAATGAAGCTCAATGCTTGTTGTTTAAGAGGAAATTTGCCTATTTTTATTTGTAATTTCTTAAGTGGCAGGACTTTCTCTGTCAGATTGCCTCGTAGCATAACATCAGATTATATTTATCCAGGAAAACAGGGTGCTGCAGGGAAGTGTGCTTAGTCCCACTTTATTAGTATTATGATCAATGATATTCTACCATCAGCTCCAATCCCGGGGAATTTTAAATTCTCACTCTATGCTGACAATTGTGCAATATGGCACTTCCCATAATGCACAATTTTCGGCTGGGCGGAGTCAAGCAGCCCTTGATTCCGTCCACCAATGGGCCTTGCAGTGGGAATTTAAGTTTTCCATCCTTAAGTGTGCCGCTGTAGTTTTCCCTAATCATCTATCTGTCTATATACCTAGGCTGCTTCCCCCAAGATAAGGGAGGTAGCCGAGACAGGTCAACACACTACCAATTTACTCATCCACTCATACACATTCATTCGCATCTTAGCCCTAAAGGGGAGAAGGGACAGATCCTCACCGCACCACACCGCACGAGGGTCAACTATGCAGTGCAGTCAGTGACATCCGCAGCAGAGCCCGACAGCAAAGCTGGTTTACCTCTGCCACATCATAATGGATCCAGCCCCTTACCCTAATCATAATGCACCTAATTTGTGCCTGACTTTGGAAAATCAGGCAGTGCCTTTTCAGAATTCTGTAAAGTTTTTGGGAATATATTTTGATCGTCGTTTGAACTAAAATTCATGTTAATAATTTGCTTGCTCACTGTTATAAACCGTTAAATGTCCTCAAGTACCTAGCGGGTACTACGTGGGGAGACGATAGAAAATCTGTATTAATGGTGTATAAGTCCCTCATTCGATTGAAGCTAGACCATGGCGCACAGGTGTATGGCCCGGCATCCAATGCCATCTTGAAAAGGTTGGATGTATTGCAGAATAAATGTTTGCGAATGTGTCTTGGAGCCATCCGGTGTACCCGTGTAGCTCGTATGGAAGTAGAGGCGAATGTGTCTCTCCTTATTCGCCGTGACCATCTGGCCTTATCCTATGGCCTACGAACATCCAGAAAAAGTAATATTGGTTCCCCTGCATCAATACCACCATCTTATGTGGGGTAGGGGGGATGTCGGCCACTTGCTGTTCGCCTCCGCTTACTAACCCAGGAGCTTGGTGTGGATCTCAGTGCCTGTGACAAGTTGGTGAGTAAAAATATAGCGCCGTGGGAGCCACTTGGCTTTACTGTTGATGTGTCATGGCTCCCAGCACCAAAGACCAAGGCGCTGGAGGCAGAGGTCCACCACTTGTTTCGTAACATCATCGTTCGCCACTTGGGGTCCCGCTAATTGTACACCGATTGCTCCAAGTCGGGTGAATGTGTGGGTGCTATTATAGTGTGTGGTCAACTGAATGTACCCTCAGGTATCGGTTGCCGATTCATACATCTGTGTTTACCTCCGAACTTTTTGCAATTGACAGAGCCATAGACTATGTTCTAAATTCTCGGCATGACTCATCTGTCATATTTTCAGATTCAAAATCAGCCCTTCAGACAGTTGCGTCTTGCACTACGGACTCGCACGAGATCCAGGGCCACATTGTTAATAAATTGCATTCATGCAACAAGTCCTTCACACTGATCTGGGTGCCTGGTCATTGTCGTATCTACAGTAATGAGCAGGCTGACTTACTTGCAAAGTCGGCTGTAGAGCTCGAGGAGACTTGGGGTGTTCCTTGTGATCTACGACCGAGTCTCTCTTTCAGAAAGAAATCAATAAATCTTCTGTGGCAAGGTCAGTGGACCAGACTCAATATTGCAACATGAAAGCCATACCTGGGCGACTTAGATACTGCCAACCGTCCCAGTCGCCTGGAAGAAAAAGTGTTGGCGAGATTACAGTGGAATGCCACCATAATAACACATAATTATGAAACCATATATGGAACGACGATTCCCACCGCGCTGCGACATCTGTGATGCTGTGTTATCTGTCTGTCATATCATCCTGCGCTGTCGACGATTTATTCGTGAACGTACTTCACTTATAAATTACTGCGGTGCAGCAGACGTCCCCTTCATCCTTTCCACCATCCTGGGTGATGGGGATATTGTTATGACTGATAAATTGATGGCTTTCTTGAGAGAGACAGGATTGATCAGAGTGATGTGACTTTTTTTACTGTATGGTTATGGCTTTTCTCGATTGTAAATATGTATATATTGTACTATTAATTAGGGTTGGCAGCTGATGTATTTGAAATAGTTCCTACTTCTGACTGATCTGTTTCTGATATTGATGTCCCCTACATTAAACCCCGTTCCTCGTCGGACAGTCACCAGCTGATGAGTGCAAGTGTTCAACATAGAAGGATACTGGGCATTTTCAGTCGATGGTGGTCTGTTGGAAGAGGTACTTCGGTTTTTGTACATAGTATGTAAATATTTTATATTATCATGTTTAAGTTGTCCTAATTAGAGCCGACAGCTGACGAATATGGAAATTTTCCTGATGCGCCTGGTTCTCTTTCACCTAATGATGCCCCTATACTAGTTTGTGCCTCGACTGACAGTCACCAGGTGATGAGTGCAGCTATGTACTTGTAATGTTGAAAGGCATTACATGTCAGCAGTCGATGGTGTTCTCTTAGTCGGAGTACCTTTTCCAATAGTGTAGGTATAGCTATTTGTAGCTATAGGCTTTAGCATAGGTCAGCGATTTGTCTGTTAGGTTTTTAGCATTAGGGTTTCTAGATTAGTTTTTTTCTCTTTAATGAACAATGTCCTTCAAAAAGTATAACAATAAATGAATAAAAATTAATAAATCTTAATATGACAGTGTGTGTATATATGCATACACACACTGTCATATTAAGATGATGAACATGATGAAATCGACTGAAAAAACAATGAGTAATAACAAATTTCAAAGTGTACTACGGGAGCTTCCTGATAACCAGCTAGGCAGTAGAAAGTGAAAAAGATGTGGGTGCCCTTATATGCCCGCCGGAAGTAAGAGTCTTCAGGTCAAGCAATAATTGAAATATATCATTGCTACAATTATCGCTGGCCAGTGGAAAACTTGCCCAGCCATTGCCCATGTGAGGACAGCTTCAACGAGTGCCACAGCATGCACTACAAGTTGTAGAATTTTGTTTGTTGACACTACGCAATGACGAGGTTTTGACCAGTGTCCAAATGGGGTGCAGGAAATGAATATAACACTTACATCGAACTATTTTTTACCTCTGTGCAAAGAATGCTTCTGTTACAGAT
This sequence comes from Birgus latro, assembly GCA_018397915.1. Classification (NCBI taxonomy): domain Eukaryota; kingdom Metazoa; phylum Arthropoda; class Malacostraca; order Decapoda; family Coenobitidae; genus Birgus; species Birgus latro. The sequence goes on from JAGKTI010023176.1 coordinate 7,240, forward strand.
TATCACATTGTGAGAGGGGATGTTAATATCCAACTGTTCTGATGATATAGTTGGCAGTCTTCGGCATTATGATATTTGGTCTGATGGTATACATGTTGTGTCAACAAGAATTTAATGTTTCTGCAAGTAACGTAAAGCAAGAATGAAGAGAAAGTAAATTCTGGGACACAATGGGGTAATCAGGGAATATTCATGTTATTGGTACTCACTTCAGGTGGTTTACAACCAGATCAGAGTGTTTTTGTTCCTGTCAAAATGAAGAGATATCAGGAGTGATTGAAAGAACACATGGCACCACCACAACAATGTCATATGGTGCCGTATAAGCAAAAATAAAAGCAGTAGAAACATAAAAAACTTTAAAAAGCAAAACTCCATATTGAAATTAAGCATCAAAGTAAAATCAATGCAATCCTTCAGAAATAAAAACACATCATCTCCAGGGGTACCAGGCTCTCCCCCAAGCATCGAAGAGAGACAGTAACCACCACCCTCCCTTCGGTGCCTCATTAGCAGTCTCCAACGTAAGTCGCCCAAACTGGGACAGCCAACAAGCAAATGCCTGAGAGTAAAGGGAACCATATAGTCATCACAGAATGGCTACATGCCTCCACACATAAGGAGCTCATGTGTGAGTATGGTATGTCCAATGTGAAGCTGAGCCAGAACTGTCTCTAACTTGTGAGGCATTGTAGGGCAAACTCTCTGAGAGACGGACTTGGTGACTTCCTTCAGCTTGTTGACAGGAACGCTATCCCACCGCAACTGCCAACAAGCATGAACAGCAGACAATAGTGGAGCACATAAATCAGTAGCAGGTATAGGACAAGGAGCATGCACAGGTTGCAAAGCCGCAGCCTTAGCAAGTGCATCTACCCTTTCATTACCCTAGGAACCCAGCAGAAATCCACTCTCTTTCTCCGACGATGAATGAGGAACAGCCACTCCAAAATAGCTAAAACTATAGGACGGGAAGAGTTAAAGGAGTCAAGGGCCAAAAGTGCCCCTTGAGATTCGCTATAAATAGTAAAGTAATTGCTATGGTGAACAAACACCAACTTCAGTGCTAAAATGACAGCTGACATCTCTGCAGTAACAACTGAGGCAGCCAAAGGAAGACTAGATCCACATCTAAAAGTGGGAAATACCACTCCAAAACCAACACCAGAGGCGGATTTAGAGCCGTCAGTATACACAGGCACAGAACCACTATGACTAGAAGAATATTCTAAAAATAACTGTAAAAGAGACTGAGGAGCGGCAGAATCCTTTGAGCCTGCAAAAGACCTGCAGAAAGTTACCTTAGGCAAGATCCATGGCGCAACCCTCAGGATCTGAACAGGGCTGACAGGTACTGCCACCAAACCAAACTCCTCCATGATATCCCAAACCCTATAGGCAAATGGACGAGGCATGCAAGAATGTCTACTATATACAGAAAACAAGACTGTTGTGTCACACACTCACAGAGACTGGAAGGCGACGAATCCAGAGACAGCACTGTGCTGCAACAGACTGATGCTGTAGTTCTAAGCGAGGCACACCAGCTTCCACCAACAAGCTGGGATTTGAAGATGACCAAAAAGCCCCAGTTGCAAGGCAAAGACCAGCATGATAGACAGCATCTAGAGTTTTTAGTCTGGACTCTATGGCAGAGGAGTAGACTTCGCAGCCATATGACAGATTGAATGTTACAAAAACCTGAAACAGATGCAAGAGTGTCCTCCAATCAGCACCCCAAGAGGTATGGGACAGAATCCTCAATAGACTAAGAGCCTTCAAACATGATGCTTTAAGATTTGCCAAGTGTGAAACCCAAGTCAAACGGCGGTCAAATGTCAGGCCCAAGAATTTCGTCACTGCCATACAACGGAGCCACCTGCCACACAGCTGGAGATCAGGGTCTGGGTGTACCCCTCTCATCCTACAGAAGTGCATAGCCAAAGTCTTAGAAGGGGAAAACCGAAAACCCTTGGAAGTGGCCCAGGCAGAAATCTTGTCCAAGGCAAGTTGCATACGCCGCTCAATAGCAGACATGTGAGAGCCAGAAAACCATATAGCTAAGTCATCCAGATAAAGGGATGAGGATACCCCAGCAGGCACAGTGTCAAGGATACCATTGATGGCCACTGCAAATAGGGAGACACTTACAACACTCCCCTGTGGGACACCTTCCTCTTGTCACGGTGGCTCAGAGAGGGTAGAACCCACACGGACCCAAAACACAAGATCAGTCAAAAAGTCTCAAAGCAACACAGGGAGGTGACCACATAAACCAAAGGCATGAAGTTGCTGGTGGATGCCATGGTGCGAGGCAGTGTTACAAGCCTTCGCAGTATCAAAGAACACTGCCACAAGATGTTGCTTAGAGGCATAAGCTTCACAGATCAACGTGATCGAGGCTACTTAGGTTGTCCAAAGTACACCGTAATATACGGAAGCCACTCTGCGAAGGAGAGAGCAAGCAACCAATCTCTAGAAATGACACAAGACTGAAATTGACCATCTTCCTGAATAACTTGCACACATAAGATGTAAAGCAATGGGGCGATAGTTGGAGACACGGGAAAGGTCCTTACCAGGCTTGGGAATGGGGATGACAATACCCAACTTCCAACTTTTGGGAATAGAGCCCTCACTCCAAACCCTGTTAAAAAGGTCCAATAAAAACTGCATTGAATCAGTTCACAGATGATGGAGCAGAGTGTATGGAATGTTATCAGGCCCAGGAGCAGTGTCACCACACTCTGAGAGGGCAGCACGCAGCTCACGGAGGCTAAAGTCTAAATTATATGGCTCTCTGCCACGAAAGCGAAAATCAAGACTCGGCCTCTCCTGATTCCTACGAAAGCTAGTGCATGGTTTAGAGGGATCCTTTTTTGAGACAGCACATAACTGATTTGCAGAAACAGAGGCTACTCAGATGCAAGATCTCCGTGAAGTCGCAACACTGGTGGGAAGGGGGGCGAGAACCTACCAGAAATCATGCACACCTTTTTCCACACCATAGGCACTGGAGTGGAGGACGTAACTGTAGAAACATACGACTTCCACGAGTTATGGCGAGCATTCTTCATGACCCATCTATAGTGAGCACGTGCTTTACGAAACTGGATTTTAGAAAAAAAAATCACGATTGGCAAAATACCAGCAGGTAGCTGCTTTTGTATGCTCCTTTTGCTATAGAGCAGCCATCATTCCACCATGGCACAGGTCTTCGGGAAAAAACGCCAGAAGTCCGTGGGATGGAATGAACCCCTGCTGAGAAAAGAGTCTTAGTAAAATAACGTCCGGCATCATCAATAGTAGAAAAATCAGTAACCCTGTGGGCAAATACACATAGTTCTTCAAAGATGAAAATGGGTCGGCCTCCCGTCATTTAGGACAACCAAATCTAAATCCTCAACCAAAGAGGCAAGAAGATCACCCCGGAAACTTACAAGTGAGTCACCCCACAAAGGATGGCGGCCATTAAGGTCACCAAGGAGTAGAAAAGGGGGTGAAAGTTGATTGATAATGGTCTCCAGATCAGCACGCATAAAAAGAATGGAAGGTGGAAGGTACAGACAACAGATGGTATAACACTTCCCAACATGCATCTGTACTGCTAGAACTTGAAGGGGAGACTGTACTGCAAAGCAAATACATGGGACATCAGATCAGCACAAAATGACACATCCACCGCTGTGACCGCTGGAAAACCTCAAACCCCCTGATACAAAGAAAAAGTCTATTCCCAACCACTGTCTCCTGGAGACAGGCACAGAGCAGGCTCAGAGCAGAGAGTAATAACTACAATTCCTCCCAATTTGCCATGGCACCTCTACAATTCCACTGAATACAGACTGGTACTGATTGAGCCATACTGAATGGTATTAAATAATATGAATTAAGAAACACCAAGGTTATGTAGCAACCTTGATGGGAAGGGTGTGAAAGCCCTTCTTCGTAGGCATGGAGCTCTGCCTCACCAACTGAGAAGACAATGAAGATTTAGAGTTTCCATGGGTGGAAGGACCCTTACCCCGAGACACGTCTTGCCCACCACCAGAATGAGTCCGAGGCACAGAGACCTTCCTGGAAGACCCACTTGCCTCGTCCGCACACCCACGTGGTGGTCCAGCTGGCACCTCGGGGCCAACCAAACCCTCCCCAACCTAATCAGCCAAAGGTTGGCTGCTGGGTGACGGATCAGAGGGAGCAAGCCCTTTGAGTATCTAAAGACCCAGACCTCGCCACACCTAAGCAAGAAGCAGGGACCAGAATCTTAGAAAGACCATCACAAACACCCACTGACTTAGATGCCACCACTGGCGAGGTTCTTGAGCAAAGAGCCCCCTCAGAATTCTCATGTGGTACGGAAGTTTGAACTTTAGGAGGGGAGTCACTGAAAGACTTCTCACTCCTCACCCATTTGAAGTTGGCAGAGGCAGCCTCCATCTTTACACAAGAACTTGAAGCACTAGAAACTGTAGAGGCACACTGAAGACAAGACCGAACACCAGTAGCAGAGTGAGCAGATGGTGCAGGAGCAGCAGCCGGTACGGGAGTAACAGCCGATACACGAGTATCAGCCGGTACAGGAGTAGCAGCTGGTACAGGAACAGCAGCCGGACAAGATGCAGACTGCAAAGGTACCGGATTCCTTGGGAGGTAACGAGGAGGAAGAGTAGGATGTCCAGTATCGGACAAGGGACGAGGAGAAAGGTTAGTGAGAGGAGCAGGAGCCCCCTGATGGCGCATAGCAGGCTTTGACTTAAGAGAGAATAGAAGCAAAAGACACACAAGGGCGGACATACATGGACATGACACGATGCTTAGCTTCATTAAAGCTCAGCCTCTTCGGGGCTCTGAGAAACAAAATTTCATGCTCCATTTTGTAACGATCACAAGATTTAGAAGAAGCAGTATGCTCAGCACCACAATTGACACAAGATACAGGACCAGGGCATTCCACACCCTCATGAACATCTAAACCACACGACACACAGACTGCTGGAAGGCCCAGGATAAGGTGCCTACAAGTTCGGGCAATATGACCCAAACGCTGACAGTGGAAACATCTTCGAGGTATAGAAACATAGGGCCTAACTCTGTACCGGTACCATGCAGCATTAAGAACAGCAGGGAGGCTCAATGAATCAAAAGTCACAATCAAGGATGGAGTTGGCACAAGATCGCCATTTATCTTCTTAATCATCTCGACCTTGGTTACGTTCTGGGCAGACAACTCTTCAACAAGGCGTGCCTCATCATAAATCAGTAGTTCCTTAGCATAGATAATGCCACGGGAATGGTTCTATGAAGCATGGGGGAAGCATGTAACTGACTGACCAGAAAGCATGGACAAAGAGAGAACAGTCGCACTCTGAGAAGCGTCTGATACCTCAACCAACAAACTGCCGTCAGCTTGTTGAACCACTTTAGGGGTAGCACCACAAGCAGGGACCAGTTCTCGATGTGTTTGAAAAACATCGCACCTTCTGAGGTCTACCCCAGCAGGGCCACAAATTACTAAAAATTTGACAAAAGGTGCAGGAGGAGGAGCAATCAAAATTGTGTTTGTATCTCTACCATGGCTGTCCTGAGGGCCAGGTACACTCCTTGCCCCCTGCCTGACCTCTGTTATGGGAGCTACCAGACCAGGGAGGCAAGGCAGGAGAGGCTGTGTCCCCCATTGAGCCACGTGGAACCTGGAAGGGTTCCAGTGTGGCTGCTAGTGAACGCTGAGGAGATTCCACGGATGCGCTGAGGTCTGGGAGAGAGGTAGGTCTGGGTACATTAGTAAAAAGACATTACCGTACTCTTAAAACCTTCATTCCCCCATCCCCCCACCCACCACGGAGCCCAGCAAGGAGAGGCCATCTGCCACAGTCGACCTCAGAGGTAGCAGGGGAGTATACGTGGGTAACCACTGGTGGGCCGGGGCAATGGTGACCCCAGGACGATAGGAGCCACCAGGCCCCCCAGCGCCCACTTGACCCCAGCTAATGCAGACCAGCTGATTGACCTGGTTGGGCCCAACCAGGCCGCCTATCTAGCCAGAATAAGGGACCACAGAATTGTATTGCTAGCTGCAGGGCGCATCGTGCAGCATCGCTCAACCCCCAGGACTCCTGTCTCCCAGCATTACGGGACGCCACGCACGGCAAACACGTGGGGAGGCGACAGTCCTGCCCTAGGTGGCAACTGGGCAGGGACTAACATCACCAGCAGGCCTCCTCTACCAGTGATGTAGGGGGTGCTTGGTCCAGGAGGCCGGCAAATGCCGAACCCTACAAAGGTAGACACGCCTCCAAAGTAGGTGGCACCGCCAAGCACGCTTCACGCCCCACCACCACATGAAGGTGACCCCCTGCTGCGGGGAGAGATATCACGAAAAGGACCAAAGCCACAGACAAATTGTGGCCTATTTGAGGTGGTACTTATCATTAGCCCAGATGGAATCAGAACGCTTGTGCCTGTGGGACACAGGAACCTCTCACCTGAGGGTACAGTGGATGGCATGGATTTTTGAGGCAATGGTAGTTAGTTGCAGCAACAGTGAGTAGCTTCGGTGTTGCAGCAGAGGAGAGCATGTTTAGGGAGGTGAGACAGACGTGAAAGATGATCAAAATAAATGAAAAATAAAAAAAAGGAACCGTGAAGGTTTGAAGGACATACGATTTGCTGATTGATTACAAGGGGTTTATGGGCGTGATGATGCTAGAAGTTCATTACCCACTCCTCATCGTAGTTTCATAAAAAGTAGTAGAAACAGCATTAATAGGCTACTGTTTGTGCACCCTCAATGTTGTACATCATAGTAAATAATGATGAGAACATTCGAGACCATAAAACAAAGAAAGCTACGCAGTTGTATTTGGTGATGTTCATTGGTCTTCAACCAAGTTTGCGTGAGGGATTCGTTAAATGCTTGTTGATGCAACACCTACCATTCCATTCGTTGCCAAGAGGTTCTTCAGAGCACCAACATTCCCTGGCAGCTGGCATGTTCGGACTATATATGCAGCATTAAGACAGTGGGAACAATAGAAAACACCTTGAATCCTGCTTCTGTACACGGTCCTCCTGACAGCTTCTAATGCTCCTCACCCAAGCCTGCCTTACCCTATGTTATAGTGTTGACTCAAGACTTATTGCTGTACCTAGTAAAGAGAGAACCTCTCTTGACTTTCCATTGGTAACATTCAGGCTAATGTAAACTTCACTGTTGTGGAGGAAGTCATGACATGAAGAAAATAACCAAATGCACTCTCAGCTTCATCAGTAGTCCTAATAGCCCTGTTGCCAAACAGTGTGGGCGATAGGTTGTTATTATTATTGAGTAATCAAAGTTTGTCTGGTCGAGCAGACACATCAACCGTAGGCAAGCAATCGCCTCTGTAAGACCGTCCCGTGCAGTGAACTGATGTTCTCCTGCGGCAGACAGCACTTCACCACAGCATTGCACATGGAGGGATGTGGAGGTTTGATTCTCTGTTAGGGTCCACATTTGCATCTCTCCATCCAGTTTACTGGCGAACTATATAGCATGCTCCACATCACATTATTCGCGTATATGGTTACAACCTAGCGGAAGTAAGTGGTTCCTGGTTTACTGGAAACCATTAGATTCATCACTCAGTGTGGAGTCACGTGAAGTGGAGAGAAGAATAATAAAAGGTGAGAGGAAGGATGGGAGAA
>JAGKTI010023177.1:3981-14925 GCA_018397915.1 Birgus latro
GAGAGAGAGAGAGAGACGGGGAGGGGGGGCTGTGTTACGAGTGGAAGGGGGAGAGGGAGATAAAGGGGAGAGAAAAAGTGAGCTTACCTCTATAAAAACTGTCTTTCAATTTAGTGATATAAAGATTCGGAAGCTGCCTATGATAGCGATACAGAGAGGGGAGAGGGGAATTAGGCGGGTGGAGGGAGGGGAAGGGGGGAAGGAGGAGAGAGAAATGGAAAAGAAAGGCGAGAGGAGTGAGGGAGAGGCAGAGAGAGGAAAAAAGGTGGGGAAAGGGACGGTAAGGGTAAGGGAGGGGAAAGGGGAGGGAACAAGGGAGGGGAAAAAAATAGGGGACAAGGAAGGCAGGGGAACAGAGAGGGGAAGGAGAGAGAAAGGAAAGTGGGAAGGAAGGGAGAGGGAAGGTGGGAGTGAAGTAGGGGGTGAGGGGGGGAAGATGGAGGAGATAAGGGCAGGGATGGGAAGGGACATGAGAAGTACATTTTGAACTACATAGGAAATACAGATAACAGACAGGCTGTTGGCCCATGACGAGACTATCTGTTGGAAAAAATAAATGCTAGTACTACGAAGATCTAACAGACGAGCCTGTAGAATCGGCAGGAAAAATAAAATAAAATGCCATCCTTGTTATATAGAGCAAACATGGAATTTTACTGGAGAGGCAGAAGAGTTACTGTACGACTATGCACTGTGTATTATCTGTACTGCAGATCTGTACAAGAAAAGCTAACACAGTCGTCGAATATTCTCATTATTATGGAAACGTCTCAAAGTCGTCAACATACACGTCAGCCTGGAAATAAACAAGATTTCGGTACCTATGGCAATTAGAGTCTCAAGTATTTGTTTTGCCCTAATTTTAAAAGGATCATTTGTTATCTCTCTAACTAATGTTGCTGTTAGCCTAATCCATTTTTCCGCTGCATAAATATTGAAACGATTTTTTTTCCTTATATTGGTGTGGCATCTCTTGCATTTGAGTTTGACTACATTATTTCTATTCACAAGATCATTCTCTTTTTCTAAGAAATTATCATCTCTAGCATCTTCAGACTTGCTAAGAATTAGATCTCACCCTGAGTCAATTTACTTTTGAGAGAGAGAGAGAGAGAGAGAGAGAGAGAGAGAGAGAGAGTTTAGAATCGTGAGAGTGAGTGGGTGAGTGTGAGAATATGAGTATGTTTGAGAAGAAGTGTGAAGTAAAGTGTGAGAGAGAAAAAGTATGCATGCGAGTGAGCGAATGAGATAGCCAGAGTGTGAAAGTGTGCCAGAGGGTGAGGAAGACTGCATGAGGTGAGGCTGATGGACAGGGGGGAAATGGGAAGGTGGTGAGGGAGGGAAAGTGTGAGAAGGAGTGAGACTGAGTGTGTGTGAGAGAGAGGGGTGTGTGTGTCAGAGGAACAGGAAGAGTGGGGGGGAGGGGGGAGAGGTGAGGCAGAGTGAGTTAGCGTGTTTGGTAGCGTGTATTGGTGGTTTGAAAGGAAGGAAGGGAGGGATTGGAGAGGTGGTGGTGTGGTGAGAGAGAGAGAGAGAGAGAGAGAGAGAGAGAGAGAGAGAGAGAGAGAGAGAGAGAGATTCAGTTTCTTTAGTCGATCGTCGAAGGGTAAATTTCGCAGCGATGGGACCATTTTTATGATTCTTTATTGCACTCTCGAGTCTGTCTTCGTCCATAATATGATTCGGGGACTATTGCTGCGCACAGTATTCTATATGTGGTCTAGCTGATGACGTATAAAACTTTGAAATTACATCGGACATTTTATGGTCAAAGCTCCTCGCGATGAAGTCGAGTATTTTGTTTGCCTATAAACTGCTGTACACTGTTTGGAATGCTTGAAGTCGGTACTGATAACACCTCCTAAAAACTCGTCCTTTACTTCCATCAGTAGGATATTGGACATGCAATATTCATATTTAATATTTTTATTTGCTAAATTATCATTCATTCATCTATATTAAATTTCATTCACAATTTTTTCATTTCAATTTATTAACATATCCAGGTCGTATGATATAGATTTTCAGTGTTCTTTCGTATTTACCTTGCCTCCAATCTTCGTATCATCTGCAAATTTCACTGCCATAGAAACAAGTCCATTTTCTATATCATTATTCTCAGTAGTGGAAAGAACTGGTCATAGCACTTACCCTTGAGGAACTCCCCTTGTTTCTTCTAGCCAGACTGATGATTCACCATTTACCACCACATGCTGATTGCGGTTCATAATCCAATCATCTGTCTATGAATTCAGTTTGTTAGAGACCATAGGCTTTTAGTTTTCTAACAGTCTTAGATGGGGAGCCTTATCAAACGCTTCCTGGAAATCTAGGTAGATGACATTCGACGGCGTTTCTGCGTCCCAGATATCGTATTTGTTTGTAATAATTCAGGCACATTTTTGAAGCGTGATCTACTTATTAATATTAAACCCCGTGCTGATTATCTGTTACAAGACTATGCTTATAAAGAAACAAGGTAACTCTAACAATTTTTTCCCTCCAAAACTTCGTACACTAACGACGTTAAAATTGTTAAGCAGAAATTTATGGCACTTTTTTTTTATCGTCATTTTTGAAGAGAGGTGATATATTTACGAGTTTCCATTGATTAGATTCTGTACATTCGGTTAATGACTCATTAAATATCTCACTTATAGTAAAGGCTTCCTGTCTGTAATATTCACGCAGTATGTGAGGAGATATCTGATCTGGACCAGTTGATTTACTTGGGTCGAATTTCTGAAGAAAATATAACACATCATGTCTTTCACTTCGTTGATTGATAACTTATTGTCTTCTGGTCCTGAGAGAACTGATTGCCGGATCGGAAATTTTACACTGATTTCCTTTGTGAAAACACTATAAATGGAGTCGTTCAGTATGGTTGCTGTTGTTTGGTTATCATGGACAAGATCGCCTTCCAAATTTAGTAAAAGACCTATTCTATCTTTTCATATTCTTACTCATCACATAATGGAAAAACTAATTTAAGGTTTGAATTTGGTTTTATTTTTTTTTCCCCCCCTCAAAGTACTGTTTAGTTTTCCGAACAAATTTCGTACATTTCAGCTGTAATTTATGATACTCGGTAGTGTCACTATGATTTCCTGTATGGCTATGTTTTTTATATGCTCTTATCTTGCGACTTATCTTTTATTCAGTATTCTTCAATATCCAGGCTGGTTTGTTAATGTGATAATTTCTTTGGTTAATTTTCGGTATATTTGTTCATTCATTTGACGTCAGATCTGTGGAAAGTTCCCACAGTTTTTCGACATTATCCACCTGTGGTAAAAATCGAGTCGGTGTTGGAAACTTCCATTCCCATATTATCGAAATAAGCTATTCTAAAGTTAGAAACCAAAAAGCTATTTATACTGGTTTTACAGTTGATGTTAGCTTCAAGTCTAATGATACTATAACCGCTGTTACTTAAAATTTTACCAGCATCACACAAATTTATTAAGTCACTGTCTGTCGCTAGGGCAAACTACGAGTATTATTACCACGCATTGGTGTATTCACTGCCTGTCTAAAAAATGCACCCTCTGTCAGTTCTAACAAGCCGTTCCCTTCTTTGTTTGCATACGATTTTTGTAGTCAATATTTGAATTATTGAAGTCACTCCAGATAACACTGTCTTTTGTTTTCTGCTAGTTATTGTTTTGGTAAACAATAATTTGTCGCTTTCCTCGTCTAACTCAGGCGGTCTGTAAAGTAAACCAAAAAGACTGGGTTTATTACTTACTGTGAAAATTTCGAGATATTGTACTTGGAATCATATGATTTAACACTATCCCGGGCCGTTCCTGCGTAACTTTCTCCCACATTCCTAGTCTGAGGGTGCGTTTCCAACGAAATGAAGATTTGTTGCCTGCGTTCACCAAATTATTGTGCCACGTATTTAAGCCATGAAAAAATGCTCCAACAAATGATGCACCAGCTCGTCGTCGGCCCAGAATCGGTTGGCCAACAAATGATGCACGGTGTGTCATCAGCCTGCACTGGTGTTAATACCCAGTTTACTAATCTGTATTGCTTTTAAGTAGATTATATACTAGAATGGTGAGCATCAAAAGGGCTTAACCATAATTCTGTAATCAAAATTATGTCGAGATTTTAGGCAGTTGCATTAGTAATAGTACTTTTCACATTACTTAACAAAATATTCATAGTACGGCTGGAGCTAGTAATGCTGTGAGACACACTATAATGATCCCTGTTTAACTGTTAAAATCCTCAGTCGATGTGGCAACTCTCCTACCAGCCTTTGACCTAGGACTCCCTCCCTCCTCACCTATCCCCTGATCGTCTACTTGCACCTGAGGTGAGGTCACATGTACCAAGCTTGGCTGGTGAGTTGATCTCACCCTTGATAGTTGTCCTACCTCAATTGGCCTCAGGGATTAACAACTATGCCACTAACTCTCTTTTCACCTCTCTGTCACTACCTAAAACATGCATAGCACCATCTCCCAGAGCCATACCTAACCTTTGGTTTCCCTTCCTACTGAGATGAAGGCCGCCTCTACCATACAAGTACCTGTCATGGCTAAAATTGTCTCAAACATCAGACCATCTTCTGCACAGATCATCTAGCGCACTACTGACTCCCATCATTCTCTTCGTGATCACAGAACCAACGTCAAATCTGGGTAACACTCCACAAATGACTAACTCCTTCGATGTTTCTTGAACTCCCTGATAAGATCCCTATAATTCTTGAGCATATCCTCTGACCTGCCTGAAGCTACATTTGTCACTATCACAGTAACAAAGACCGAGTCATTTGAGGTGTTGCTATGTCATCAACTTTCTCAGTCACATTCAGGATCCTACATCGTGGAAAGCAAAAACGCTTCCTCCTACGACGAATCAATGAACCCCCGACAAGTCTGAGGCTAGGCTCATCCTGCACTTCATCCTTTTGTACCTGAAGCCTATTCCTAATAGATACACTCCTATATGTGTTACCTTAGTCTTGCACTCTCATTTGACAGGCTGGAAACCCTCACTATCGCTAGCTTCATCTGTAACAGCCTAGTTACTACGCTGCCTGCCTTGTCGAAAACGTCTGCATCCACTTCGTCAACATACATTGCCTTTGCATTCGCCATTCTAGCCTCATTCTCCCATCCATTCAATCTGTTACTCAGCACGTTAACTGTCTTCCTGATTTTCCAGATCTCAGAACTAAGCCTACTTGCTATCTCACACATACAACAAATAACACGTATACTCACCTTCCCAAAAAATCCTCAGAACACAAGCAGCAGGAGAAACGTTGGGCAGGGGCTATTTTAACGAGGGCTTGGGAAAGCTCCGAACATATTTTCGCCTGAACTGGTCAAAGGTTAGACGGAGAGATGGAGGGAAGAGGAAGGGGATAGGAAGGTAGGGAGAGGAAAGGGAATGAGAATGACCAGGTAGAGAAAGAGTAACGGGAGGAGAGGAAAGGAAAAAGGAGGGATGCAGAGGGTAGGGAGAAGGAGGGAAAAGAAAATTGGTAGGAAGGGGAAGGATATGTAGGTGAGAGGAGGGAAGCCAAGGGGAAGGTAAGAAGGGCAAGGAGGGAAGAGGGCAGAATATGGGGGGTAGAGATTCAGGAGAGGGATGAAGGGCAAGGAGCATAATGCAGGATTGGGAGGGCAGGGAGGGGTGACAGACAGACAGGGAAGGTTAGAAAAGAGTGTATAAGAAACCGGAAGGGAAGGGAGAGGGAGGGTAATGGCATACGAGAGAGAGAGAGAGAAGAAGAAGAAGAAGAAGAAAGGCCAATTATAAAATCATTATAATTATGTTTTTAAATAGAATAAATCAGATGCAACAATGCAGAATCAAGCATGATACAGCTACACTGAATGCAAACATACCAATTATAGCCTGAATACTGTAAACCACAAGCTGCATTTCCTACCGTCCATCTAACTCGGTGGAACCCAGTATTTTTCAGCTCATTTCACTGGGTTACTTTTGTTGTGCAAAAAATGACCTCGTTCCCCTGGAAAATGTAGACGCTAAGAAAACACGTCTTATCATTATTTCGGTAGATTATGCAGACGAAGCCCAGGTTTGGTCAAACAGTTATGCAGCTTATACTGATAGATAAACTGGAAATAAAATATGCCAAAAGGAAACTTCTTGTAATTTCGATAAACGAAGGTTATGATTTTTGTTTTAGTTTTGTGTTATTTTCACTGTCAGTAACTGCTGGAAGGGGTATTACTTTGTAAACGAAGTGGAATATGGTTTTCAAGGTTTTAGTTGTATTTCGAAGGTGATTTACCGATGTCATTAAAGCGTTGTATTCTCTCAGTTGCCGAAAGAACTTCATACAAGAGTTTTACCTTCGAAACAGCCGGTCAATTGCTAGGTAATTTCTGTTTACTAACCCTTCCATGTACTTTTCTATCTGAAGTGATTCTTTGATCTGTAGCGTTTTTGAACCCAGTAGTCCTGTGTTAAATATGAAGTTATTTCAACTAAGAATGGTCATAATCTGGCATGTTGAAACCATGACCAGTGAAGAGTTGGAGGCAAATCTCTGTTTCACTGATTATACTTAAATTCTTTATACATGCATTAATTTTGCACTATGTATGAGTATGTATTCTGTCAATTTGTTGTGCAGTTACTTGACATTCACACCAGTTTTTAACCAACACACAAGGAAAGCATTTCAATGATAAAACAGAAAAATAAAAGGAAGTATCTGGAAGGTCAACAGTGACGCAGACAGTAGCTCGTATTTGAAATGATTTTTTTTTTTTTAAATAATAAACACTGTGAATCTATCTGTGCATTTCCTGTACTTGACATTCTAGTTTATATTCCTAAATATGTAGTATTACTTGATGCAATGTTGTCATGCTTCAGAATAAAGTGAAAGTCTGATTCATAAATGAGGCTGCATCGGACTGGTTCAAACATTAAAGAAAAACACCAGTTCATTTCTGCTTAAATAACCAACATAATCTCAAACCTACTTCTCAGGTTGCTTGAGTCCTGTTGGTTATTCTTGGTGCAACATGATATAATTTCAGTTGAGATCGTTGAGCTAGCTGCTGCTGGTGAAGGTGAAAAATACGATTATAAGGTCACATAATGTTCCTCAATATTACGAGACTCAGCACCTTTTTATGCTAGTGTCACTGCAGTACTGTTTTACAAAATGCATGAAAAATTGGTAACAGGAAGAACTAAAGAAGTGAATAAATCACTGTAAAAACAATTTTAAAATCAGTTTCGTAATCTACTGTAATCTATGTGATACATAACAATACAAAGCATTTCTCTAATTACTACTGACAATCTGTCACCTAGGACTGTATTTTGTATTGTATTACTATATTTAGTACGACACAAATCTCTCTCTCTCTCTCTCTCTCTCTCTCTCTCTCTCTCTCTCTCTCTCTCTCTCTCTCATTATGTATTTTTTCATCGTCTCTTTCCCCTCTCTGATTTTAATGACAGCCATGAGGAAGACAGAGGCGGGAAGTGATGGAGGAACAGCACCGAAATCGTTTAAGGTGGAATTGGAGGAGAAAGTCTGAGCGGAGAGATCTGCTTTATCAGTAGAAGAAATAGCTACAGAGCCGTCAGAGTAAAAAGAGGAGGGAAGGATGATGAGGTCAAATTGCTAGAAAGATTTTTGGCAAGGTGCCAGATGGAGCGGGAAGAATTCGAGTTGGAGAGTTGAAAGTATTTAGTACGGATGAAATTATTTTTAGCAGAGCGAAGAACAAACTTAGCACGATTCCGGGCAGAAATATAAGAAAGATGTGATTCAGGGGTGGGTTGGCTCCGGTACCTTTATAGGCCCTCTCTTTGTTGTGGACACCATTAGAACAAGCGTGATTAAACCAAGGATTTCTTGAATTAGTCAAAGAGGGTGAGAAAGGAATGTATGCTTCCATGCCCGAGAGAATAACCTCCGTAATGCGCAAGGTATACTCAGATGGCTCCCGGCCATGGAAGCAATAATTATTCCAGGGAAAATTAAAAAAGTACTGCCTGAGGGCCTCCCACTCAGCAGCTCCAAAGTGCTACAATAGTTGTTTCTTTGGAGGGTCCACAGGCCGTACCGGAGCGATAGGACAGGTTAAGGTAATAAGGTTGTGATCGGAGGAGCCCAACAGAGAAGAAAGATTAACAGTGTAAGCAGAAGGATTAGTTGCAAAGAAGAGTATACTGGAGCTCTCTCCAAGGCGGTCAGGGATACGGATAGGGTGCTGCACAAGCTGCTCTAGGTCATTAAGGATAGAAAAGATGAAGGCTTGTTCACCAGGTGGATCAGTGAAAGGAGAGGAAAGCCAAAGGTGGTGGTGAACACTGAAATCTCCTAGAATGGAGATTTTGGAGAAGGGAGAAATGGATATAATGTGTTCCATCGTAGAAGTAAGATAGTCGAAGAATTTTTCATAGTCAGTAGAATTCGGGGATAAGTAAACAGCGCAGATATATTTTATCAGAGAATGACAGGAACGTCGAAGCCAGAGAGTAGAGAATTTAGAAGAATCAAGTTCAGGAACACGAGATCAAGATAAACTGTTGTGTACATATGCACAACAGCCACCTCTCGATTTGAAATGAGTATAGAGAAAGTAGAAGGATACAGAAAAGGATTTGCTATCAGTTGTCTCAGACAGCTGAGTCTCACTTAGGAAGAGAAGGTGAGGGTTAGAGGAGGAGAGGTGGTGCTCAGCAGAACGAAAGTTACAGGAATGTTGCAGAAGTCAAGAAGAAATGAGTCAGACAGTGATTCCAGAAGCTCGTTGAGTATATATATTACTTAGTCACTTGTAACAACCGTTCGTACTGAATACATCCACTGGTTGTTTTTTTTATTTTTTTATCAGGGTAGGTGTAATGATATTAGCTGGGATGTATTTATAATATGATGGTGGGTCGTGTGGAAGTTCAGTTAATTATGTTTCAGTGAACTGAAAACATCAAGCCATTTCTCGCGTCATTCTGGGTCATACCCACGCTATTTCGATCAGATAACTTTACTGACCACTTTTCTGTCTAGGTGCCCACCGATATGCGTGGCTCAGGGAGAAGTCATCATAATGCAACTGGACTACAAAAATGAATTACAAAAATAAATTCCCCAGCATCGTTTTTCACTGGGAAGAGATAACTGAGAGAGTGAAGGTGGTAAGGACTAAGAAGAGGAAATGGGGGAATGGAAGGAGATATTGAGGTGAGATGGGGAGTGGGGGATTCGGTTGGAGGGAAAGAGAAACGATGAAAACTGAAAATAAAAACGAGGGAAGCACGTATTACGAAGACAGTGGAGTATGAAATGACCATTTATGGCTCCACCGAAGTACAGCCAGTGATACAGACTAACACTGGGATACCGGGGAAGGGATTGACCTGCATTTTTGACGATCGAGTCTCTGTCATAACTTAAGATACGTTTTTCACATGAAGAACTAGTTACGCTGGAAGACTCTGCACTCTCCTGCCCTTGTTCTTTCTGCAGGAAGCTAATATAATCAACAAAAAATATCCTCACCTAACTAACCTTTGTATTTTAAGTTAATTAAGGTTACATCTCGAAATGAATGGATCTTGAATTTGGCTGTCTGTTATCCTGTTTTTATTTCTTCTTGGGGGGAAGAATTTGCGGACTTCTAGCCTTTGGTTCCTTCTTCATTGCATAACAAAATATCAAGCCAATAGCGCAGTAATAGATTATGAAGGTTGTGTCTGAATCTTAGTAAAGAAGAAGTCTGTGAATGCCTTATCTAAACCCCCTAGTAGAGAAAAGGTAAATGAACATCATATCTGAACCTCTAATGCAAGAGTAAGTAAAGAAAGTAACACCTGAGTCTGCCAATAAAGAAGTTAATAATCCATCTACGTAACCCCTGAGGAGAGAAGGTAATGAAGATCGAAACTAATCCCCCCAGTTTGAAAGCGTATCCTAAAGTAAAATCTAAATAAATAAGAGAAAAAAAATGGGTGAAAATAGCAAATACAAACTTTAAATTTCGTCCTGGGACTGAAAGGGTTAACTTGCATTCTCGAGGAGCACTAAAACGCGTCCTTATCCTCAGAGAGAGAGAGAGAGAGAGAGAGAGAGAGAGAGAGAGAGAGAGAGGATGAGGAGGAGGAATGGAGACAGAAAGCTAAGGAAAAGCCATGAGACGGGAGGAAGAGAAAGTGGGGGGGAGAGAAAAAAAAAAAGAGAAATCTAGTGGAAAAAAGGATGAAAGGAGAGAGAGAGAGAGAGAAAGAGAGAGAGAGAAAGAGAGAGAGAGAAAGAGAGAGAGAGAGAAAGAGAGAGAGAGAAAGAGAGAGAGAGAGGAGGAGGAGGAATGTCGGGAGAAGGAAAGACTGATGGAGGAACGTAGAAAGAGAAAATGGGAGGGATGAAGGGAAAGGAGAAAAATGAACTAAGAGGGATTAGTGAGTAATAGGAGGAGAGACAATGAGGGTGAGAGGGCTAAACAAAGGGAGAAGGTTGGTGGGAGGGAGGTAGTGAAGGAAAACAGGGAGAGTAGGAAGCAGGGAGACAGTGAAGGAGTACAAAGGACAGTAAACAGCAACGGACCTAATGATCCTTTCGGGCTGTTTGCTATATACAGAACTACGACTATGGTATCTAATTCTATGAGATGAGGATAAGGACAGCAAAGTAGAAAGGCTCCCCAACTCTCACCAAACCATCTGGCTGAAACTGGCAGGAAAAAGTGAGAAGGACTACCAGGAAGCAACGAGAAACTGCCATGGAAATTTCACGGGAAAAGTTGAAAAATTACTACAGTATATTCCACAATAACTAATCTGTAAGGGATGGGTAAAATTATCTGTTAACAACATTGTATTACTGTTGCATTGTCTACTGTATAAAAAATGAAATATAGAAATATATGATGAATGGATCAGAGAGAGAGAGAGAGAGAGAGAGAGAGAGAGAGAGAGAGAGAG
>JAGKTI010023178.1:0-14925 GCA_018397915.1 Birgus latro
TGTTACGATTTCGAGTGATATGTGGGTCCTGGGACTCTAAATCATAACAAAGAGAGAGAGGTTCTTAAATAATAAAAGAATATTCATTCATCAGTCAAGAGGACCCAGTGGAGGGAGAAGGATAGGGAATGTAAAAGGGGGTAAAGACTTAACAGTTTAATATACTAATAATAAGGTCACCACCACCAGCTTAAAACAGTACACTTATCCAATACATAATACTAATACTCCTAGCTAAATACATTACACTCCCTAACTAAACACATACAAAAACAAATATATAAATGTGGGGCAAGAGAACACTGAGACACGTGGAATGGATGGAGGAAAGATATACTCATCAGAGTAGATACAGATGTTGGTGCCTGGGTCGCTGCTGGGTCTCCTAGAAAGAATGTCCAGGAAGTGTAGAGCACACCAGAAGCCAGAAAGAGTTAGCGGTGTACTCCCGCACAAGCGCACGCTACTTAACCATCTCTCTTCTCATTCTGCCTGTTGGCAAGATGGGGCAAGAAACTCAAGATACCATAGTAGGTAGGCATCAGCTTGGTAGAGGGCGCTTGTGGTGAGGCGCACAAGCCACAGATGGCACTCCACCTAGTATACGTGGCTGGTAGCAGGTACCAGCCAGGTGTGTCTGGTAGACTGATACCCGTCACACAGCGAGGAGAGACACGGGTTGTAACACATCATACACTATTAGAATAGTCTATATTCCTACTGGCCATGCCACAATATACTGTAGATTATCAGTGACCAGTGAAGAATAAATATGCTATGCTGTATGATGGAAAATTACTACGCCTCTGAAAACAAACTTCATATATGTCTCAAGTTATCATCATCCTAACCCAACTTCCCATATTCACAAGGGCTGGGAGAAAATCTTTAACATAGCTCTTGATCCATAGGGACATGAATCTGAGGACAAACGAAGTCCCAGGTACATTCTCTTCCCTGCCTGTGCCTTAGAAGGTATGAGGTTGTTTGCAACAAAGTGCTGGGAAATATATCTTTGTCACATAAAATTAATATGTAAAATCAATCACCCTATTTTCCCCATCTCACAATAAGTAATTATGTTAAAAGGTATGAAGAAGTGAAGTTCTCACCCATAAAGCAGTGTTTTGTTGATGATTTATGTAAGGAAGACAACTCATCCAGAGGTGTTATTTGTGCTGTAACAAGCTCAACATTCAACAATCTCATCTATCTCTGCAACCTGCCACCAATCCATCTTCTATATCTGATCCCTTGTCTTGCCATCAATCTTCCACCTCCACACTCCAGGGCTCCACAAGGTTTCTTTTCCAGCATCTCCACTATCAAAGCATCCACCACTCTGAAAGTGACACTGCAGTGAGAACTGACACAACCAAATACATAAAATGTACTGTTAGAATGGCAGCTTAACCCTTTAACCGCGGGTCGTCACTTTCGTTACGGTCGGGTGCAATGGATCATACCGTGGGGCGTCACTTGAGTGACTCTTTGTTATTTTTAATTCCCCCGGACTTTCAGGTGGTGACTTGTATCATCTATCAGCACTGCCAATGTCCAACAATAGTCAGAGCTGCTAATGTCATCAGTACTGTACTCCCATCCACTGTTGACAATTTAGCTATTTTCCCCCCTTCTAGACTCCCCTCCCTACCTCCCCTCCATTACCCTCTCATGTCGTCTGCTCAGCCACTCTGCGCAAAGTAAATCTTCCCCGGATTTTCCCACTGTTCTCATCCACTGAAATGAGCCCTATGCCCTATTCTTATACAAAATAATATATATATAAAAAAATAAGGTAATTGATAGTGCTATACACCTGAAATTGGCTAATTATCACTTGGCAACATCCAACCTGCACTCCTTCACTAATTTCTCCTGTTTTTTTTTCCCGTGAAATATGCCGTATGAGCTACTCTCGTAATATAAATGTATCTACGAAAGGAAGGGAGAAGCCTGAATTATATTTATATTCACCTGGAACTACCTAATTTATTATGTATTGTCTTATTTCCTACGACTTATTTCTTAGCATATACATTAGCAGCTGACATTATCAACTCATGGCTACCGAGTTTGCTCTCGTCCTTCACGGTGAAGTGACGCTCCTCCATTTCTGCCTCTTTTGCGCCTATTATAAAAGGCCCCTACTAAACATCGTGTGGGAAGCGGTAAAGGACTGTAGATATATGTAAGTGTAGTAAAGTACTAGAAATAATAAAGTGTGAGTGTGTATATGAGTAAGAAATGACAGAACACCAGTGGCGAATTAGCGCGAGTGAGAGGCTCGTACGCACTCGTATTTTACATTGATTTCATGGTGTTTTTTTTTTTTTAGTATGGATTCCAAACTACTTGGAAATCATTGAATAGTGTTTCTAGTGATAATATCTGGCAGTGGTATTCAGATTAGGGGATGTCAGTAAGTGTAAGGAGGAGACTTAGTTACCCAACTTCAGAAGTCTCCACAAGTCCTACGGTAGTCGATGAGTGCTAAAAAAACACCCCAGGAGAAAGCTGAAGGTATGTGCCATATGTATATGTAATTATAATATTCTAGGACTAATAACTGATTTTTGGCAAATATTTTTAAAAAGTCAGTCAGAGCGCGAATATCCCCACGTGAATGGCCCGGCACGCCTCCAACAACCCGGCGGTGTAGGGGTTAAGGTCACAGAATGATAAATCACATCTTGAAGTAAACTGTCTCCATGTACAGTACAGTACACTCAGTAAATCACATCTTGCAGTAAACTGTCTCCATGTACAGTACTGTACACTCACTAAATCACATCTTGCAGTAAACTGTCTCCATGTACAGTACTGTACACTCACTCACAATGAACTACATGTATATGATATTGTTGTAAACTGTAATGACAGCAGCTACCAAAATTAATAAGTAAATACATAAATAATAATAATAATACTATATCAATATCCTCAACACACTAAATTGTAGAAAGCAGCCTATCAGATATCTGTCCCAGCCATCTCACTGTAGGATTCCTAGGAGAGGTCACAATGCTGACTGATAAATCCCCTTAGTACAGTGCATCCTTTAGAGCTACTGCAGGAGCACAGAACAGACTCATTGCAGCCTACCAATAGCCTGGCATTCAACTCTGTGGTTCCTACACCCTGATGAGGATAATATAGGATTGGCTTTTTTCTTTTATCATATCCCCCTGACTCCTTCAAAACTGCATCTTGAATTATAAGCATTATGAATTTGTCATTCTGATAGGCTTATATTCGAAAGCTTCCATACTGAAACCAAAACATCATAGGAAAAAGTGTGATAACATGTGCATGTGCAAAAACGTCAACCACGCAACAGCATTATGAAAATTAGTAAAAGGTGGAGGAATTTTGTGGTAATAAATCAGGAGAAATGTAACTAGATTAACTTGTGGAAAGCATACACAATAATTTATCAAAAGAGGTGAGCAGCAATCAGTAGAAAATCAATGGTGCTATTATCAAAAGACGTGATCAGCACTGTGCAGGGGAGAAAAGAGGTAATCAGCACTATGTAGAAAAAAAAATATTCAAAAGGGGTGATCAGCACTGTGTAGGGGAAAAAAAAGTGTCCCTCCCACACTGACCCTTTTAAGATGGAAGAGCCAGAAGTCAGCCTAACACTATCCAAAACATATAAGTGCAGATGAGCCTGGGCCTGCACTCAAAAGATGCAGTAAAACACTTATACTACTACTACTACTGATAACTATTGCCACTTCTTTCCCATTAAAGGACAGAGTGAGGTGAGATCCAAAAAGCAAAGAATACACAATGGAGAGCAAAGAGCATATCTAGTGAAATGGGAGCTCATTCACTCACCATTAAAGCCCCCAGAATCCTGACTTGCTTTCACAGGCCTAATCATCTACACATATTTTTGGGGAGATAATTTTCCTCTATAGACACACTTCACAATACCTACCAGACAGTGTTAATCAATTATCAAGTTTAAAAATGGGTGTCAAACCCTTACAATGCTCTATGCTTCAGTGACTTCCATGCCTCACTATCTTACTCACAGTTATCACATCCATCCACTTTCCTACCATACGTTCCATCCACTTGCCAACACACTTTCCTGATAACGCAGGGATTAATGAAAACTATACTGTACACTACCCCTCCAGGTAGTCTTTGTCCATATAAAGATATCTTGATAATAATTAGAAAAAAAAAAATGTCAGTAGACTGAAGGGTAGAAATTAGTCCTGGAAGCATAACAGCCAAGGTCACTACCATCAAAGGGCAAACACAAGTAAAAAGCTCTAATTTCACAGGCACATTAAAACATTTACTTGTTGTATCCGAGTTTTTTTTCTGCCACCATAGAATTTTAACTCACCCTTAAGGTGAATCTAGTTGTAATGGGATTAAGGCTAAATGTTGTACCCCCCGGGGAGGACAGAGGAGAGAAAAAAAAAAAAAATAGCAGCAGCAGCAGCAGCAAGAACTAAAAAATATGATATCACAGTACAGTAAACTCTCAGTTATCTGCCGTCACAACATCCGGTCTAAGGCAATAACGGGTGCTGCTGGCTTGGCTCTATTAAAGCAATATCTAGCGTAACCGGCAGTTCTATGCAATATCTGGCGTCGAGGTGTATCAACCAGCTCGTAAATGGTAGCCAACTGGTGCTGTATTACTGAATTATTGTATTCTATCATTATCTTATTGTACTTTATGCTTAATTTTAATCTTTTACTCAAGGGAAAGTTTTCGCAACAGAGGGTTGGGACAGATAACAATGCAAAATCCGGCTCAACGCCAAATATTGTGCCCATGGTGGGGGTACTAGGCGATATCCGGTGTAGGGCTTGGCTGCATTATGCTGGAAAATTGAGAGTTTACTGTACTTGTAAATGCTAAAACACATTATGACAACAACAAAAATAAATCCTACAACATGTCATATTATCAATGGAAGTACACTCTTAAAGGTCATCCTATTAGTAAATAAATAAAAAGTTGGTACCAACGAATGAAAACAAGCTTTAATAATCACACAAGGCCAGTCTTTGTGAAATTAAACATATATGGTATGCTAAAATGGGTAACATCACACCCTAAAACCTTGTTAAAGTAAATAAAGTGTTGAAACAGGTCTTATCTAAGCCTATAACATTGTAAATACCTACCTGCCTATTTACTGCCAAACAATTTATTCCTGCATGGGGTGGTCACAAACAAGTCACCTTGTAAATGTAAGTGCTAAAACAGATCTTACAGATATCTAAGATTATAATGTTATAACTGTGTGCTAAAATAACTCTGACCAGTATCTATTCCTATAACCTTGTAAAAAGTTTTAAAAACTAGTCTCCCTCTCCAGCATTACAATATAGTAATGCTGGAGAGGGACTCCTTCCTGTGGTGGTACTAATATGACCATGCAGAGAAGCTGCCTGCTTCTGGCTAAATGAATGTCCCTCACCACCTTCTCTATCTCCCATAAGGACAGTGGACTGTTAGAGAGACAAATTCAGCCTGCAGTCCACTGGGATCCCTTTTCTGATAAAGCTGGGACAACAACTATTACTGGTGACTTTAAGTAGCTACTTTTTCATTTGCTGCCCTGCTTTTACTCCAGTCTCAAGACTATCAGTACAATGGCAACAGCCAAGCCTATTTTGCTCCATTTGAGGTGTACGGACCAAAGACTACTACCTAAGACTTGTACATTCAAGAGTAGCATCTAGTGGACTTGTGGGTTAAAAAACTCCAACAAGATGGTGCCAATACAGGCTTAGATCTAAGGGACAGTTAGGATTTAGCACTCACAATGCTATTCAAGCATGAGACAGGATGGACACTCTTGCCAAAGCCTATCCTCAGGTCCATACACTCCTGATGGGGCAGAAAAGTATTCAATGATGGATGGACAGATGAACCAGTCATAATACTATCCAGCACAACAATAAAATTCCTCCCCTGCAATGATGTCTTAAAAGTCCTCACCTTCATCATTATTCTGTTACTTTTTCCTCACACAGGTCCAGAAAAAAAAAGGAAAAGAAAAAAGGCATGGTAGTGAAAGAACTAATAAACAGCATGCTCATAGACATGGATCATACATTCATTAGCTATCACCATGCTGGCCCCTGGAATCCTGACTCCACCTCACAAGCATACCTTCCAAATGCACAATCAAGTCCCCTAATCCGCGGCAATTAGAGACTGGTACCTACCTATGGATTACAAATTCTGCAGTTCACAAAGTTAAGAACCAATGGGAAAAAAGGATACTGGACCTTCAAGGAATCCCCCTACAGCAGCCTACCTACACCTAACAAGCCATAGCCTACTCCCTGCCAAGTGTGCAAACTTCTCTCCTTTCTCCACTCGACAAATAATGTCCAAAAGCTGCTGATAACTGAGAGGAGCCTTCTTCTTGGACCCCAGCTGGGTCAAACATCGCCTTGGGGGGTTGGGGCTGTCCATAACAAAGCCCAGGGAGAGGTAACCTTGGGGGGAGGGGGGGGGCCGGTAGCACTTCGAACTAATGGGGGAACACAAGTAGTTGGTGGTTGGAGGGACAGGAGGTAAACAAAACATGGTGGCTGTAATGTACACACTTGTTACCAGGGCCAGGCTGTGATTGGCTGCTGGGTCTAGGATGTCTGTGATTGACTAGCAACCACAGAATACATCATGGGTGCCCAGACAGTGTAAATCTTCTCAGAAATGAGCCACTTTGGAACCTGGGTATCACGTTTTTTTAGTTTTCCTGCGGGGGGGGGGGGACTGGTTGGGCAAAGTGCCGCGGATTACAAATCCGTGGCTTACAGATAAGCGAATTAGGTAACTTGACTATGTACTTCATAATACCTATATCTATCTGTCAATAAGTAAACATATGAATAACATAATACAATACAAATTTATTTCTTCCCAACAGCGTCCATCATCTGTTCGCAAGCAATTAGCTGATTTTGGCACTTGGTTTAGCTTCTAGCTCAGAGAAAACATCAGCTGTACCATGGCCAACACCAATACTTGTATTCCTTGAGGAAACATGGCATGAATCTTATGTATGTGAGCTGCAAAAAAAAAATTATCCAAAAATTTAAACTAAAATAAAAAAATATACATAAGATATTGTACAGTACATATTTCAATAAAATAATAATAAAAATAATAATATATCATTTAGTAAACCTTCACTCTAACAAACTCAGTTTCTGATGAATTTAGGATCCAACTGCCATCCCAGGTGTTTGAAATGGGAGGTGCCAGTTGTCTTCTACTATGTTTTATAATTATATAGAGTACTATATTCTAATGATCCATGATTTAATAAAAATGGTACATGTAACATGCATGGTGCTGCTTATTTATAATTATTTAGGCTATTTCAGCTGCAGTCATAAGTAATGGACAATCGGTTTCAATGGACTGATCTTTCCCCAGACCTGTCTGCTAGAATGAGTGTTTACTGTACTGTAAACACTGCAAATAATATAATATACTGTACATACCACACACAGATACTTCATACTGAACAGTGAGCATAACAAGGCCTTTCCACAACAGAAAAAATGCTCTGTTTTCTGTCATGGTTTTGCTACATGTACTTACTTCAGCACATGGTATCTGCAGCTTTCATGGACATAATGTACTATGGGTGGAATAAGAAGCTCTGTAGCACTTCTTCCTTGGCAATTTACTATGCACATTGCACCATAACGCTCTCTTGTATGCCATCTCTCAATAACAAATTAGTTTGCATTATAATATACATGACTAAACTAGTTGTAACGTGAAGACTGAATATCTATTATGTGTTATGAGAACACCCAAAGCCATGCAAAATATGAACCTAATGTTTTGCATAGGCCAGTAAATTAATGGGTTATATGATAAATGCTTCTGTTTGCTGGATCAAAGGGTGCAGTGCCAAAATACTGCCCTCCCTTACTTCCTGCCTCCTTTTCCAGTGTTGTAAAGTAACAAAGTACAAATACTTGAGTACTGTACTTAAGTAACTTTTTTCAACATTTACTTTTTAAAAAGTATTCAACAATTTCAGTACTTTCACTTTTACTTACGTATTGTTTTCTATTACTTTTACTTCACTACAATTGAAAAAAACAGAAGTCATTACTCATTACATCTCAAACCCAGGAATCGATTTTCAGCCTATTACAGGACGCAGAACAACGCAAAGTCGGAAGCTGACCGATCACAACTGCTTATTCATATCTGGACCAATCATATGCGTCTTTTCATATTGCCCAAGCGATACCAATATCCATAGAGTACAATGTCTGCTCACGGGCCGCCCGGGAGCAAAAGAAAACGGGGCCACACCAGGGTGATGACGTCACACTCTCTTCTCTCTTCTCTCCCGTGTCCCAACCCATACCTTACGTTACACACTATATTTTTTCTTTCTTTTCTTCCATATCATAAGACATGCCTGCATATTATGTCAGAAATGATGTAAATAAATAATCTACGAATCTCTAGCCAAACACTTTATTGGTTTTAGGCATAGCCTGCTCATATGATTATAAGCTTTGAAACAGTATTTAAGCATATGGACTAGAAAATTGTCTCACGTCATACTTGAAGTTCACTGAATATGAATCTCTCTCTCTCTATGTCAGTCAGGATATGTATATACTATTATCTTATCAGTTAACTCATTTTATTTACAGTTTTTGTGGATAAAATGATTTTTTTTTTATTTAGTACTCGCATTCTAAAAAACGACAGCGAAGAAAAGAAATAAATACTTCATTAGGAAGAGAAACAAATTCAGCAGTTTGGCTAGATTCTGGACAGTGGTTTTTCCAGGTTGCAGGGCTTTAGCTCCATTATGCCAAATAAATAACTTTTCGTTTCGTTTCGTTTCGTTTTTTGAAGGCTCCAACATGCTTGCATGTGTCGGCCTTGGTCACCTAATGGCGGCTCTCCACGCTGCTCGATCTCTGGCAGCCTCCCTATTCAGTCTCTTAACCCTTAAGTCACATTTAATGACCTCGTCCCATGTCTTTCTCGGTCTACCCCTCCCAACCCCTCCCCCAATATTAACACTTCTCACCCTCTGTACCCAATTATCATCCCCCAGCCTCTCCACATGTCCATTGTTTTTATTATTTTTAGGAATTCAAAGCTAGGTTTTATCTGTTTTTCATTTCCCCTGCTAATTGCACCAATCCATGTTTCTTCTTTGATGCCTTTGAACAGAGATAGTCACAATGAGGAAATTTAAGAGCTATGAATCCAACAAAATACTCTATGCCCTCTTCCTCAATAACTTCTAACCCTCTAACTTCTACATCCAGGTTGTCTGAAATATTTTCCTTGTCCACACCCTCTGCCTCTGGTTCATCGTTTTCGTTTGACAAACAAAACACCACTGCAGACAGGGTCAGTTCATGCTGGAGATTTTCTTAGCCATCCCAAGACAATGGAGCATGCTCATCATTGAAGCTGGGAAACAATCCTGCTGACATGTTCACATCATCATTTTTTTTTCTCCACATTTTGTTTTGACCCCTCAAGTAAACTATTTTTCCCACGATGTGACCTAAACGGAAGTTTTACAGCAACAGGAGATGGATGCTGATAACATTCTCCCATTTCTCTGGGGTAAACAAAGAAGTGCTCCAGCCCGTCTTGATACAATCTGTATGTTAATATGTAGGAGATATTGTACTGATTCTTCAACATTTCCAGAAACTTAGGCAATGTCTTTGATATTATCAGTCCTTTCTGGAAATGGTAAAGATCTCTACTCCCCCATATTCTCATTGATTTTGTTGTGCTTATCGTGTACTTCAGTGTTTTCTCTTGCGATACTATATGTAACCCATGTACTTTCCTAGAATTTGCATCCCGTGAAACACGGGAACTGAAAATGCTGCGGTTGGCTAGCCATCTTAAACACTAACCATCTTATGCTATACTAGGGTAACAATATGATAACCTTCTTATGCTATGCTAGCCTAACCATCTTACACAAATAATAAGCTATACTAGGCAAACCACATTACTTACCTTCTTATGCTATGTCAGCCTAACCATCTAACACAATAACCATCTTAGGCTAACCATGTTACTGCTGACTGTCTTATGCTAGGTTTGACTGACAGTCCTACAGACTAATTATCTAATACTATATATCCATCTTGCACATCAACCATATTACACACTAAACAGATTTACTGTGTACCTCTAATTAGTAGCACATCTACTCTTATCATCATAATATAATTCAACTAGTACGTTTATGACTTACTTTTCGCTGATGGCAGCATATTATTATTGGAAACTGAGGTAGTCTACGAATCACAGTTCAAACCGAGTGATTAGGCTACATAATGTGAGCCACATTTTCAGTTCATACGGGATATTGCATGTATGGATAATTAGGAGGGTAAAATACGGGATATTGCATGTATGGATAATTAGGAGGGTAAAGATTTTTTTTCTTTTTTTAATGCAGGGAAGAAGGAACCAAAGGCCACAGGCCTGCATACTGTTCCTTCCAAGAAAAAGCAAAAATAATACAAAAGAGGGCCAAATTCAAGATCCGTTCATTTCGAGATGCCTGGACACACTGCGTTTGAAAGACTGGAGATCATAGGAAGTAGGAAATACAGACAGAGGAAGACAGTTCCAGAGTTGACCAGTTGCATAAATGAAGGACTGGGAGTAACGGTTAACTCTTGCATTAGAGAGTTGGACAGAAAAGGGATGAGAGTTTGTTGCTAGACGGGTACTACGTGCCCCTCGTAGAGTTGGAGGGATGCAAGCAGACAGTTCAGAGGAACAGTTAAGGGGAGCTTCCAAAGAAAAAATTGCTAAAAATCATGATTTTCTGAAAAAAAAATCCTCTGATACTATTAATCATCAGCTATCTTGCTGCCAAAAATTAAGGCTGTATCTCCATTTTTACTACGTAAAAAAAAAAAATGTAGTGCTGCTCTCGGGTATCTGCCCTTTCCTCTCCTTCATCCTTCTTTCCTTCCATCCTCTTCTATCTGTCTTTCCTTCATTCTTTCCTCGTCCTTCTGCCTACGGGTGACTTTACACTCCCTCTTCTGTCTTTCTTACCTTCATTCTTTCCTCTTCCTTCTGCCTGTGGGTGACTCTGCACTAAGTGACAAGCCAAATGGTTTCCTGTACACCAGCTAGGAGACCATTCACTATGCTGGGTGGTAACATTATAACCAAATTATGGCATCTGGTGGTTTGGTGGGTAATTAAAGCACTACAATCGGACTGAGCCTGTGTAGGTTTGTATCCAAAGGGTGGTTGGGGTTTACTGCTCACTTCATGCCACTCAGGGATGATTGAGGCTGGTCACTGTCATCTTAAATGTCAGGATCATCTTGCCTAGCCCTGGGCTCCTACACTCCTCATGGGGCGACACAGGGTTGGATGATAGATAGATATATAGACAGATAATTTGTATATAATCTCTGAGATGATAGACAATTTAATAGTTACCTTTTACTTTCCCTACTTGAGTACTTCATGAACAATGTACTTTTTTACTTTTACTTGAGTACATTTAACTTTGGTTACTTCTACTTGTACTTTGAGTAATATTTTGTCAGTGTAACAATACTTTTACTTAAGTATCAAAGAAGGGTACTTTTTACAACTCTGTCCTTTTCTCCTCTTCACATCTATGATACTGGAGATGGAAAATAAGGGTAATTCCATGTGAGCGCCCATGCATAGAATTTATGTTTTTTTCCCCTCAATAAACTACAGTAATCTTTCAATTATCTGTTGTAATTCAATTAAACCCTATGCCGAATAAAGTGAAACGCCGGATATTGCATAGTACCCTCCATCGGCTCAACATTCGGTGTGATGCTGGATAGTGTGCTAGCTACACATAGTCCTGACTCTCTATAATAAAAACTTTCGCATAAGTAAAAGATGAAAAGTAGACATAAAATACAATAAAATAATGTTACAATACAGTAATACTGTGCTGGTTTTCTACTGATTATGAGCCGGTTGTTACACCTCAACGTCGGATATTACACAGAACCGAAGGTTACGTCTTGTTTTGGGGCCGATTGTTGCATAATTTTGCCAGATATTGCTTTAATAGAGCTGAGCCAGCAGCGGCGGATATTGCGTTGGGCAGGATATTGCGATGGCAGATAATGGGAGTTTACTACCGGTATATGATATAATCATCATCATGACAGAGTTACAGCTGCAGAAATGCGTAATTCTGGCTATATTCAATGTACAACCACCATCAGTTTTACAAGCAAACCGTAACAAATGGCCACCCGTCACATCAAAATTTCTGGTTGGTTCAGCTCCAAAATCATTTAATCAATAATCACTCGTCTATACTAATTTAATATGACTGAAACTAACACAACTTAACCCAACCTAATGGTAATTCAACCAAACCTAAGAAACTGCAACAACCTACAGTCTTAAATGACCCACTGCCATCTGTAGGATGCCGCTGTCAACAAGCGTAACTTGGTGCTCTTTGATAACATGTCATTTCAGCAGAATTGGGGTGCCAAATGAATTACCGGTATACAATCTTTCATAACATGTTATTTCTGCAGAACCAGGGTGAGTAAACATATGCTTTATTTCAGGCAGCGGAAACACCTTACCAAGTCAGTTCTTCTTCATCCTCTTAGTCTTTTATACTTCTCTGTTATTTGGGGGGCAGTAAATGAATGTTTCATGTTAATTTTTTTTCCCTGTTGTTTTTAGGAATGTTCCTTCCGCTGTATCAACTATTTCTCGAGTGTAATGGCGGACACTTTCAACATACATCCCAGTCGCGTTTGAGTACCTCTTACTAAACTTACATTTTAACCTAACCTAGCCTATCCTTGCAATTTTTTCTAACCTAATCTAGCAATTTAGCTTACCCAAGATTAGAGTTTTAGCAAGTCTGCCATTACAAACATTGGTGAGGCATAAGGAACATGATGATGAAAGGCAAAAAAATTTCAAAAAGAGAACAACTGATGATCACAATGAAAATAGAAAAATACAGAAAATGCTCTGGAATAATTGCAACTGAACTGGTGAAGTCCTTCTGCTGCTTCAGGTGAAACATACATATACCCCAGGGCGCCTTAACCCGCCGAGTCCCATCGACGCACAATGCACGTCACTACTTTTTTCTGCGGACAGACCCAACGACGTGCATCGTACGTCACTCAATTGCAAGGCCCATTGTGTGCACATTTTTCAACATTCGTGGGTGATTTTGGGTAGGCATATGTGGGAGACCTTCCTCTACCTGCTGTCAAGCGGGGATACTGCCTGGCCCCACCTAACCCCCCTCCCCCCCACACTGGGCAATTCACCACTTAGCTGTAACCTGGCCAGTAAAGGTATGTTGCCCCACGGTCTCTCCAATGACGAAATTCACGGTGGAAGTGATTCCTAAGGTGGAGGACAGAGAAACAAAGAAGCTAGAGGTAGAAACAAACAAAAGTGATGAGGTGGTAGTGTCGTAAAGGAAGGTGCCATATACTGGGGTTTTGGGTGAGTGAACAATGCTTATAAACACCTGTATTATTGTGTGAAAACCAATATAGACTTGTACTACACATAAATTCGTACCAAATAAATGAAATAAATACGTAACTTAAAGTGGCTTGAATTAGTTAACCCTTCCATAGTTCGTTTTCTTTAGCAGGTACCCTAAAAAAGAAGGAAAACGCAAGGTTGAGTGACACATGTATCAACATTTTTAACTTCAGGATCGCGATTTCTCTATGGATTTTCGATGTTTCTCACCATCAGCGAAGGTTTCAGCCAAAAACAAAAAGTAAAAAATCGGTCGGGGACCTGGGGTAGACTGGGTAAAAAAATGGTCAGGACTGGACGTGTTAAAGAAATTATACAATTATGGGTGATATGCCCTAATATAATTTTAATTTTTGTAAATGAGGGCTCTTCTGCAGTTTGTCCGAAAGTACTGTTATTCTAAATTCACATCTAACCACGCAAATTTCAAAGAAATATTAGGCAATCCTAAATGACTCCTTTCAAGATATGCATAACACATACAATACTTAAAACACAAGAATATATTGCACTTTTGTGAAATAACAAGACTTCCTGCAGTATAACTGAAATGGAAAAAAAAATATGCATTCCGGGAAACAGTGCAATGAAATTTTAGCAAACTCTCTTGCATCTATGTATTGAAATGAAGATATATAGCTACAAAATATAAAAATATACGAGAAACATTCCCACTTATACAGGCACCATCATCACCCCACTCCTCTCCTCTTGCATGTCCTTCACCCTTCCCTCCACCTGCACACATTCCTCATACCATTACAATTTTTTAACTAGGTGCGAAACAGCTAACCCAAACTTACCAATATGAATATTTGGCATTTCTTCTGCTCCTTAGCCACCATCTGAGACCCCCTGCTATGATGGGCTTAGTATGGCATCGTAAATACGGGTCCTGTATTGCGTTTATTTGGTTTTATTTCTCGAAATTAGTTAGTTTATTTAGAACGCTTGACCATAGTTCAAAAGTATTGAAAAGTATATTAAGCTGTCTACACTAAATGTATTAGAATTACTGCGTAAGCATTGAAAGTTTATAGCTGGTCGCTACAACATAAGCCATTTTTTTAAGTACACAAACGTTTCGCAAATAGACCTTTTCCATGTGACGTCACAAGTCACATGACTTTTGCTTACGACTCCATATTGGACGGCAAATTGTCGGACGCCTTGGGAAGGAGAAGTGCAGATTCCAGAATGGTTTTTCACTCTTGTGCCTTTGGCTGTAAAAGAAGGCAGAAAACTAGAAGTAGGGTACACTTCTACCGAATGCCAGCCAATGAGGAAAATCCGACAGAAGTGGATAGCTGTCGTGAGGAGGGAGAACTGGCAGCCTACAGCCTACACCCGAATCTGTA
>JAGKTI010023179.1:0-14925 GCA_018397915.1 Birgus latro
AATCCATAATGGGGCTATACAGCAGCAAATAAATGATAAATTGAGAAGGAATGAGCAGGAATGCCTGTTAGCAGGTGCAAGCAAGACCCAACAGCTGATTCTGGAGTACAGCGCCATCAAAACATAAACGGCGCCTCCAGAAAATAGTGGCGCGCCAGCATCATCATGGTAAATTTGAAAATGCGCTCCGAAATCCATGCCGGAAATCTGAAGGAACCGGATTTTCGATGGCCGGATTTTTTAATGTCAACCTGTATTTGGAATGACTTCGATGAAGAGGTGGTGCAGGCGAAAAACATTCATGTATTTAAAACTAGATTAGATGAATTTAGATATGGAGACAGGACAACACGAGCTTAGCTCAATTCCTGTATACTACAGATAGGTAAATACACACACACACACACACACATGGAACCTTGCTAAATTATCCTACTGTCAGAGTTTTGCAGGTTGGTGGGTAGGTTAATGAGTAGGAAGGTAGTTAGGGTGGTGGCTGAGTTGTTTCTTGGAGGTTAAAGCAGGAGTCTTGCCTATACAGTATTATAGTTCTGGTTAATTCTTGCAGCTGCCAGACAGCTTGATATGGCTCATGAAGTTCCTCTCATAGTTGGGTTTATTCTAGGACATGAGCTGAATAAAGTCATGGGGCAGTAGCCAAATTAAAAATATCTAGCCCGATGGTTTCATTTAAGCCAGGAAACTATTACAACGTAAGGTGGTATCCACATAACCAACCCATATGTGTTCCCAACATGTTAGCAAGTGGTTTGGGGGAGGGTTAGTTCCCCTTCCCATAAAACAAGTAATTTAGAGACAAATGACCACCCCTTACAGGATTATGCTGTCTGGCTATATATAGATGGAGATAGTTAACACTACATTTTCCATTTTGTAAACCTAACCCCCATTGCTGCAAGACAACTCCCTCTAAGCTGAATAAAATTGTCTGACATAACAGGAAAAGTATTTAAATGATAACACTGTACCGAAGGTATTGCTGGTGATTTCGAAGATGATGATAATAGTAATACAGTAATAATAATAATACATTCATTCATTCTTTCATTCATCATCTAATCCAGTGTTGCCCCCAGATGAATGTAGGAGCCTGGGGCTAGGCAGGTTGCTCATAACATTTAAGATGAGAGTGACCAGCCTCACTCATCCCTGCTTGGCATTACGTGAGCAGTAAATCCCAACCACTCCTTGAATATAAACCTGCACCAGCTCAATCTGATTGGAGTGCTTTAATTGCCCACTGAACCACCAGGCACCATAATTTGGTTATATGGTTACCACCAAGCTTAGTAAATGGTTTCCTGGTGTACAGGAAACCATTTGGCTTGTCACTCAGTGTAGAGTCACCCATAGGCAGAAGGAAGAGGAAAGAATGAAGGAAAGAAAGATGGAAGAGGGAGTGTAAAGTCACCCACAGAAGAGGAAAGAATGAAGGAAAGAAAAGTAGAAGAGTAAGGAAGGAAAGAAGGATGGACAAGAGGAAAGGGCAGGCATCTGAGAGCAGCACTACATCGAGTGTGCGGATGGTGAGCACCTCCACCAACCACTTAATAATAATAACAGAAATCCATCTGTTTCTAGCCAGGTGCCATAATCCCACAAGAGGTAGCCATTTAACTTTCAGTTACTTTTTTTATGGGGAGGGGCACTAACCCTACCCCAACCCACTTGTTGACACATAAGGAACACGTAAGGGTTGGTTATATGGTTACTATCCAGCATTGTAACTGGTTTCCTGATGTGGACACCCTATGAAGTGTATTTTACAGGCCATGAGGCACAGGATTAAGATTGCTGCTTGCTTCTGTGCAGTGCAGTGATATGGCATTCCAGTATTACTTGAACATCCATGCTGTTTATTGCCAGATGCAGGGGGGCTATGGGCCTAAAATGAACAATGAAAAGCTGTGCTGACAGTAAAGAAGTCGTTTTATGAGCTTTACTATCTATTCGTAAAAAATCTTAAGATTCCAGACATAAGAATCTTTGTGAGTACGCTTCAGATTCCTTGGAAACATCAACTTCCCATCTCTGGGAGCTCCAGTCTGGCCAGTTCTGTCCTGTATAGTGAATGACTCCTGGATACAACAAGTGGCCACTACCTCTGGCAGGGTGCAGCAAATATAATGAAACCAGTGTATATGATATATGGTTGGCTTAAATTTTGTCAGTTTAAAAAGGCCTTGCCATGTTTGCATGTATCAGCCTTCCTTACCTTATGGCACCTTTCTGTGCTGCATAGTTTCTGGCAGCATCTTTGTTCTGTCCCTCAGCCTTTAAGTGTGCTTCCTGACACTCAGTCTTCCACTTTCACACCTATGGCTCTTTTCATCCACTTATCATCCTTTCATCCTACTTCTTTCCATGTGTCCAAACTATTTCAGTCTCCCCAGTGCATCCAGTCTGTTCATTTCTGAGCTGATCTCTTTGGCTCATTTGCAATTCTACCACTTGCAGTTGTAATTCAGGGATGCATATCACATCCATCTTGCCATCCATACCTCTGTATGCTCAAACCTATGCATATCCTCCCACTGTATTGCCCAAATTTTACTGTCATAAAGCATTACACTTCTCAAATATACAACATACAATTTTTCCTTAGTGTGAAGGGATAGCCCTCAGTCAGGGGAGAACAGTTCCCTAAGCTTCCATCCACAGGAGTGGAGCTTGTTTGAGCTCCACTTCAGTGCAGATGCCACCTGGTTAATAAAATTCCTCAACACATTCCAGTGATATCTACCATGTTTATCCTGACACATCATGCCCTCTCCTTGTTCACCCCTACACACCATGAATGCAGCATAAGTTGCATATCTTCTGGTTGGTGGGTATACTGACATATAAAATGTTTCACTTGCTCTCACGTGAGATTTTTGTATTCCCCTCTCTTTTCATCATTTATATCCTTTATTATATACACATTACCCTTGTCCCTTATGAATTTTTGAGGTTCTTCATTGTTTCCTGACAGATGTGAGTGTGGAGCGACAAGACAGCACAACAGACTATGCGGCAGACAACTCCTCAGCCGAGCAGTCCTCTTCGGGGACCCCACTCACCACGTCCCCACGTCGCATCCCCTTCCTCTCACATCGCCAACAGTCACAGGGTTAGATGAAGAGAGATGGGGCATTGAGAAAGGGAAGGGAATAGGAGGATGGGGAAAAACATTGGGGAAAGTAATATAGGAGAACGAAAAAGAAGTGGAAAAAGTAATGCAGAGAGGAATAAGAGATAAGTAAAGGAAGGCAGAGGGAGGAAAAAAGAGAATGAGGAAAGGAAAGTAAGATTAAGGAAAAAAACAAGGAAAAGTAAGGCAGAACTGAAAAAGAGTGAAAGGGGAAAAGTAAGTCAGAAGGAGAAAAAAGAGAGAAAAAGGAAAGGCAAAGGCAGGAAAAAAGAGAAGGAAAAATATTGAAGGAGAGAGAGGGAGTAAAATGAATGATAAAATGGAAGCTGGAAAGAAAACAGAAGAATGGTAGATAGGAGGGAAA
Organism: Birgus latro; assembly: GCA_018397915.1. Classification (NCBI taxonomy): domain Eukaryota; kingdom Metazoa; phylum Arthropoda; class Malacostraca; order Decapoda; family Coenobitidae; genus Birgus; species Birgus latro. Next base: position 3,519 of record JAGKTI010023179.1, read on the forward strand.
TCAGAAAGGGAAAGAAAGAAAGAAGGGAACAGAAGAGATGGAGCTTTGCATGATAGAAAAGTGCAATATAGAAAGAGGGAGAATGATGTACTGTAAGTTGAAGAAAGGAGAGGGAAAAAAGTAGGTACAAGGAAGGAAAGGTTAGAGGGTGGAAGGTATGAGAACAAATTAGCATATTTGAGAAACAGAATTAAGAAAGTTGTGGGGCAGAGCAGAGGGAAAGGACTGTGGTCACACAGATGTAGTGAGAGGAAAAGATGCAAGTGTAGAGACACTTTAGATAGTAAAACAAAGGGCTGAATACCCAATATAATGCTTTTTTGTACTTGATTAATGTCAGTGAACAAACCGAGAGGAAAGAAAACACAAATGAGAGTATAGGTCTATTAATATACAAGACTAAGGTGAGGCAAAAGGAGGAACAGTGTGAGAGGATGAGGAAATGTAATTGCTGGGGAAGTGAAGGAGAGGAGGGTGAAATGAGCCCCTGCCCACCCATCCATCTAATGATGCACTTTTTGTTTCACCATTTCTACCTCCAGAGAATTTTGTTAAGTGTTTAGAAATTATTTGTAGAAAGTGTTAACCCCTTCATAATTTAATTTCTCCCCCTAAGCTAAATAAAATCACTTGAAAGTAGCAGAAATTTTTTTTTATTGAACTGATGGGGTAAAGACATGGACTCCAGATGGCAAGTGATATACTCAAAGTATTTTACTGTAGATGGGAGGTTTTGGGAAGAGAAGAGGTTGTGTAAATCGGATATTCATTCTTAGGTCTCTAGTGGAAAAGTTTCTAGTCAAGAGAAAGAAGTTGCATGTAACCTTCATGGATTTTTAGAAAGTATATGACAGAGTGGATAGACAAGGATTGTGGAGAGTATCATGAATGTATAGTGTAAATGGGAAGTTGTTGAATGCCGTGAGGAGTATGTATGAAGGTGCTAAGGCTGCAGTGCTTGTAGACAGTGGACTGAGTGAATTTTTCCATTTGAAGGTTGGATTTAAACAGGGATGTGTTGTGTCTCCATGGTTGTTCAGTCTGTATATTGATGTTGTTATAAACGAGATACAGGGTAGGGCAGTGGATGTTGGAGCGGCCCTAATGAGAGAGGGCTGTGTTTGGAAACTCCCTGTACTGTTGTTTGCAGATGATACTGTGTTGTTAAGTAAAGTCGAAGGGGAGCTGCAAAGCTTGGTGAATGAGTTTGGGAAAGTGTATAAGAAACGGAATCTAGGGGTGATGTAAAGTTGTGGTATTCAAGAGAAATGAAGTCACTGAATGTACAGTGAGGTTGGATGAGGAGGAAATGGAAAATGTGAGTACATTTAAGTACTTAAGTAGTGTGATGAGTAAGGATGGAAGTATAGATGTGAGGTGCTTGATAGGGTACAACAAGGAAGAAGGGTTGCTGGTTCCTTGAAAGTGGTGATAAGAAACAGGGAATTGATCATGGAAGTGAAAAAGTTACTGCATGACAGTATTGTGATACCAGCTCTTAATGTATGGAAGTGAAGCTTGGACGTTGTTTGAGGGACACGAGTGAAAGCAGTGGAAATGAGTTACTTGAGATGAGCATGTGGAGTCACATGGAGAGACAGACTAACAAATGGGGAAGTGAAGGAGCATTGTGGTGTGGATGTTGATGTGATAAGAAGCATTAGGAGAGAGACATTGAGATGGTTTGGCCATGTGGAGAGGATGGAGGATGCGAGACTGATGAGGAGAGTGTATGTGAGTGAGGTGGAGGGGGGAAGAGGGAGGGGGAGGCCAAGGATGAGATGGAGGGATGGATTGGAGAGATGTATGAGAGAAGGAGGTGCGAGTTGGGAGCAGGGAAGTGAAATGGCGGGGGACAGGGCGACATGGAGGCAATTTGTTTGCGACCACTCTTTAGGGGATTAAGGCATCTAGCAGTAGATAAATAGATAGTTTTTTTTTTTTTTTTCCCCAGCATGGAGAGCTGAACTAGGTAAAAGAACAACTTTAGTCTTTTAAAACGGAAGAAGGATTTTTAATGTGTACGGTACTGGTTTAATGTGGATAAAATTGGTGATTTATGTATCTTTCCTGAGGTGTATGGGTGTGAGGGAGGTGATGGTTTGGTATTGGAAAACTGGGAATTCGTGGAGATCATGGTGAGTTTAGCACTAGTATACTGTAATGACATCTTATTTTAGAGTACAATTACTACCTTTAGACTGTTTAATTCAGGTTAGAAAGGACCTCTGATATTAAGTTTCAGAAGTCTAAGCTGAGCTGAATAAAATTGCTAGAAGATAGCAAAAATTAAATTTAAAAAGATGTCATAGCAGTGAAGTAATTAAGATTTGCTGATTAATTCCAGAGATTAAATCCAGATAGGTACTTATACAGTATTTTCAGTCTTATTTTAAAGATGAGTTGGTAACACAAAAAGGTGTTAGATATGAAAAGTAATGGGATATTGCAGAAAGTAAAGGGAATGAGAAGGATGAAGTACAGGCAGCTGATAGTATCAGTTAGGCTAAGAGGATAGATATTGTTTGGGTCATATCTCAGTCTTCTCATGCTTTACCGTATTCTTTTCATTTTTTCATTCTGCCTTTTCTGTTTTCTTGGTCTTTTAAATATAAGTTTAACTCCCCATGATTATTTTTCAAGTATTTAGAAGGGAGGTTTAATTAGACAAAGAAGATAGCTACAATCTGGTTGATACATGTTGAAATTTTACATGATTTTATTTATTTATTTATTTATTTATTTTTTGTCTTTCCTTTTGTATTGCCCATTAATATTTTTAGTAGCTTATCATGTACAGTAATAGTACTGACCTGTTGAACATCCACACACATCACCCACAACAGACGAAAATGTTCCTGAAGAAGAGGAAGGTGAAGGCAAGAACCCCAGCCCTCCTTTAGTTGTAGAGGAGGAGTTGGTGTCCATTAATACTGAGGGTGCTGGTAATTCTGAGGGTGCCAATAATTCTGAGAGTGCCAATAATTCTGAGGGTGGAAAAGCCTTTCAGAACTCCAAGACTCAGGGTTAAGTACAGTTTGGGAGTGATGAGACATGGTGTGTCCAGACATGTGGGTTGCTTGAGCTGCTGCATAACATGTGTGTTTACATGTCCCCCAGCTGTGTGATTAGACTTGGCTGGGTAGTGAGTGCAGTGATTTGTAACTACAGTACTCTCTTTGAGATTTGTGCTTATTGATTCAAGTACTGTACTGTGTTAGTAAATTGCTTTTGTGTTTTCATTTTTATGAAAAATATACTTCCTGTACCATTTTTTTTCCTATGCAGAACAGCTTTGTGCTATATACACTGTACTGTTTTATAGATTCTAACGAAGTTTATTCATATAATTATTATTTAATAGCATATCCTTTAATGAATGGCCTTGACAAAAATACCTTGAGGTACCGGTATTTCTCTCCCTGCTCAGCAGTGACTCCGTCCTCCCACAACATAACCACCTTTCCATATGTTCTCTGTGTCTTTGTTCTTCATTTCATTCCAGATAGACACTAATTTCAAACACACACTCAAGTCATCTTTAACTCCCCTTAGAGAAACAATCCCTAATTCATGAACTTAGTTTCAATACACATGACTTTCTCAGCACATAAGTAGCATCAGTGCAAAGACATCTTGTAAACCCAGTGTCTTCAAAGTACTTACATATACTACCTTCTGGCAGTTGAATGGATTAGTAAATTCATTTTTTCAGAACAACAGTAAATTACATTAGCCATGATGCCCCTGCCCCCTTAATAGCCACGAGTGTGGTAAAGCATCAAAACACACTTAGCAAAGCTTTAAGATAAATAACAGATTATACAAAGGCCAGAAATATAGATGAGTTACACCATAAAACAAAAGCACTCCCAATCAAGATCCATATGGACAAGAGAGTTAGATAATTCACTGCGTCAACACAGGATTCATTCCACCTTTGTAACTTTATGTTTCACCACCCCTCACCACAAAGGAACAGAACTTGAACAACTTTCCAGCACTACATAGAATGTCTCAACAATAGCCTTCTCCATAGCCACCACAGCCATCCAAATCCTTTAACCAAACAGCATCCATCTTCAGCCCTCACCAGACATTCATCCCCCAGAAAATCACCCTTCCCAGAGAGACATAGTACACATAGCCAGAGTATGGTGTGGCCTTCGCTCTCTACTTTGGTAACAACTCAATATCCACTATTTTGTATCTCATTATAATGCAGCCCTTCACATCACAACTCTGTTCACCTCATGCACCTCATGTTCTCAACAAAGATAGTCCTTCAACAAAACCTCAGCAAATGATGTTTAGGAGCATCTGGCTGAAAGTGGCTAGCCTGCAGTCTGCTGGGCTTATGTCCAGATGAACTTCAGGCCACAGGACCAACAGTACAATCATTTTCACCAGTTGGTTCTTGACCTACTTTTTATTTTCCTAACCATGCCACTCTTGTATGCCCTTTAATTCAGTCAGTCATATTCCATTTTCTTCTTGTGGCCCACTTCTGAGTACTTATTTTTTCCAGCTTCATCACTTTGTGCGTGAGAGAACTGCTAAACCTTAAGGAACAGACTTCATAATTCATGCCCAGAATTGGAGTAAAAACAAAAAGATATGGATGACATTCAGCAATTTGTCCATCTTTTATGTACTTTCAGAACCTGCACAGTGCTTGCCTGTCTTCTCAGTTATGCACTTTTCCATAAATACTGTAAATGCTGTCCTTTCTACTTCCAAATGCTATCATACCAAACATCTTACAGCAGATTTTTGTGGTACACACATCACCTGCCATCCATGAAGCCACTTTATCATTTTATGCTAACGTCTCTCTCACTTACCTGTCTCATTTAGCGCTTTGATAAATTGGCTTAGTATTAATAGTGCTTTTTAAGTACTGCACAGTAGTACTGAAGCTCTGAATTTTGTTTACTTCTCTCCATTTTGCCTTTGTGTTTCAGGTGTGGTGTGTTATATTAAACTTGAGTGTGTGTGTGTGTATGCTCACTGCCATGTGCTGCAGTTGTGATGTGTGTTTTTGTAAGATAGTAACACGTCCATAGTACGCAGCTTGAGCTTCAGTGTATGTGTGCTATATATATGTACAGTTTTTTAGTACTGTACATTTTTCTTATGAATTTCCAATACTGTAATTTATGTCAAGGAAAAGAGCCATTCCTCCACTGTGTAGGAATTCATAAAAATTTTATTCTAGATACCTTCAGATGATCTTATACAGCTCAGGAAGGATCTCTTTAACTTAGGGGATTAAGTGATGTATGAAGCTGATTGTTGTGTTGCCAGTTAAAAGAGCATCATGCAATACTGGTCAGTAGTGTAATTTCATATTACCACTCACATTTCATCAGTGCATTTTGGTTGTCCTTAGCCCATTCACCTCTCATCACTGCAGTCTTGGAGCACACATGCACACTCATTCACTGCCATTCATGCATCCAACATCCAGCCTTGTATTTTCCAACAGGAACTGGGACCCTGGGCTAAGCTGCTCAGTCCAGACAATTTAGGCAAGAGTGACTGCAGTACTTGCTTGCCCCTTAGCAGTGTTACTTGAGCAATAAGCCCCAACCACCCCATACAGTGAGACCTTTATTTACCACATGGGGTTGGAGGACCATAACTCACTAGACTGCCATTGTCTGCAGCTGTTGAAGAATCATTTGTGTCACATTGTTTATTATTACTATGTTGCCTATTGTTTTGCCTCTTTTCTGTGGAAGGCCATCAGTCCTCAGTTTCACTTGAGGTGCTGTGGTGGGTGTATGTCTAGGCCTTAACCTTTTAGGGTGCCTTTGTGTTTTGTTCTTTATTAATGTTTATGATGCTAACCCTGTTTTGTTAATTTTGTTACCTCATACTTATCATTTAGGAATGTTTAGAAGAAAAACTGTTACCATATGTTTTTAAAAATCTAAATGCAAATTATCATGTGGGAATACTGCAATTTTTCATCAGACTTTGCTTCATATATTTATTTCTTTACTTATTTTACATGAGGATGTGGAGACTTGGAAGCAGTGTCTAAAGAGTCAAGCTTAATAGATTTGAAACTTTTGTTACATTCACTTTGGAATGATTTCCTATATACTGTATTTGGTACATGATAGAATTTGATTGTATAGATAAAACACAGCCAATATTAACTAGCTTTGGTGCATACAAAAACTGTATGGCTTTCTGGATACCAGGTTCTGTTATGAGTGGGATATTGCCCATAAACTGTGATCAGAGCAAAACTTATGTGGAATCTTAAGAAAATATATGGTCCATAATCAGAGTTACAACTGATTAAAATGCTAAAACCAAGCAAGTTCTCTGCATGCATATACAGAACTTTGAAGGGTAATGTACTTGATTGTACTGTATTTTTTGCAGTCACATCCAAGACATGGCTGCTGACACCCTCATCCTTTTGCAGATGTTGGTGGTCCTGGGGTGGAGTCTGGGGAGCAAGGAAGCCCAGCCCACCTCCACAGTTCCACCCCACCCACACCGGCCAGAGCCCGCCACAGTAGCCAGGATGCTCGGTCCAACAGTCCAGCCAACACCACTGGGAAGGACCTTACTGAAAGTGACACCTCGCAACAAAATCAGGTGGGTGGATTTGTGAGTGAGGATGTGGGTGTTTAGCAGATATAATGTAGGTGTGCAGTAGTGTCCGTGTAGATGTTGATATGAATTTGAGTGTGTGTGTGTGTGTGTGTGTGTGTGTGTGTGTGTGTGTGTGTGTGAATTTGGTTGTGCAGTTTATTCCCCTTTTTCTTAGGGGATATGATATCCTGGTTTTGTTTTTTGTCACGTGAATTAAAGAAGGAAGTGGATAACATACAGGTGATGGAATTTTTGTACTTATTAACACTTGCATTATTTTAGATTGCCTCCTGTTTGGGTATCAGTGTATCATTATGAGCTAATTTGCCTTTTTGTGTGCCCTACTTATATGTATTGCTATTTTTTTACTTAATCAAGTTTTTCAGCACTTACGTTTTCATGTATATTTAAGTGTATATTGCTACTTCTGACTAGCTGTTGCATTTCCATGTTTTTGGCTGAATCATCTGTTATTGTCTCACAGACTTAATAACAGACTTTAATGCAAAAGTGAAAAGCTGATTGCTTAGTAAACTGTTTTCATTTAATATAAACATTCTTTTCTTTGTACAGTGGAAAATGTTGTACTGTAATTAAAAGTTCAGTTTCACTTGGACACCTAACAGATTCACTGTCTTATTCAATACTATGTTATGTTCATTGCAAGTATATAAATTATGTAATAACTGTCATCAGATAGTAACAAATGACTGTCATCAGATAGTAACATTTTAATGATGCCATCATTTATTGTGCTTTCTTAGATTAACTTAAAGGATAAATATTGGAGTGACCACCAAGTTCATTACCACTTTTGTGTCTTTTATGACTATGACAATTTATTGCAAGCATTCTTGTCATCATCACTTTAGCTCATGGCTGCCTTTTAATGATTCTCAGCTTCTGATGCACAGTGTATGTCCTCAGTTCTTGTTTGTATAATGTTGTACAGGGTGTTACCTGTTTTCTTATGTCCTTCAAGTACATGTGAGACCATATTTATTTATTTTTTTTACATAGTGATTATTCTGACTTCAACAGTAAACATTAGTTTTAAATTACAAGAGCCTTATTTTACGAATTGAAGCACTGTATTTGGCAAAATATATAAGGCACAGTAGTATTAAATGACTGAAGATTTTTGAAAAATTATGAGTTCTTCAGTTCAGTTAATGAATCCTTGAAGCCCATTCTTGTCAAGCATGGAAAATTTTTATAAAATGGGTATGTATATGCCTGAATAATATTCCAGAACTCTGATTTAATGAACATACATGAGTTATGTTAGGGTTGATTATTGCAGAGTCCTCTCATTGTATCTGGGCTCATGGCATAATTGGTATGTATTTCTCAGGGATATGTACAAGTGCTTATTCTAACACTTTCATAAGACTTGTACCTCCCAAGTTCAGTTTTGGTGGTCCAGTGACTGGAATAATATTCTGCCAGAGATTTGAAGGGCTGGAATAAAGGTGACTCCTTGTAGATACATGTATTTTTAGTCTGTTGATGTGGTGGCAGCTGCCTTTTGACTGAGGACCGAGTGATGTACTGTGTGTTGCTCAGGTTTTTTGTGTTGTTGTTACTATATAATTATTCTGTTGTATGGTTTAGCAGTGATATCTACAAAGGTAAGCAGCTAGTTACATTTACTGTATTTCATGCAACATTTCTTTCCTCAAATAAGGAATGCCAGTGGGTCAGCAGAATACCTTTATGAAAGTGCATTCACAAATTATATTACAGTATTACATTATGAGAAAATACTGGTGTTGGAGATGGTATGAAAAATAGTACATGTGTAGACTAATACTGCCACTTTATTACAGTATCTTGGTTTTGAGGTACATATAGATATATTTTACATATAGATAGAAAGAAAATAACTCAAAGTCAAATGGCCACCCCTTACGGGATTATGGTGTCTGGCAATAGATAGATAGATAGATAGTTATGGATATAGATATATCTGATTAGAAAGATAGATATAGATATATCTGATTACTACACAGTATGCTTATCTGGCTTACTTAGCCTGTGTAAAAACCTGCACAAGATACTTCATCAGAATCACCATCCCACCCACTTTTCCCACTCAGAGATAAGTAAGGTAGAGTACAGAAAACATGAAGAGGGAAAAGCATGATAGAGGGAGAACTAAATAACAGTATGCCCAATGAAATGGATCACACACACACTCACTCACTTACCATTCAAGTCCTGGGGATTCTAACCCCTCCTGACAGGCATAATCCTGACAGGCATAAACCTGCATGGGTTTTCTGGTACATTTAATCATTAGGTAGAGTCGGTGCAGTGGATATCAAGAGTTGAAAAGAGGCTGTCAACCCATTTTGTGCACTAGTCCTTTAAAAACTCATTCAACTAGCTCAATCACAAGGCCCAAGAAAACATTTAATTTGTAATGAAAGTCTGGCCTCAAAATGTTAACATAATTACACCATCCTCATCACCGTCATCATCATAATCATCATTGCTGTTTTGTCAGTGTTTCTTTTTCCGTTTGAGGTGAAAAGCATTAAGAAAATGGAAATGGAATGAAAAAAAATACGTTACAGTAAGATAACAGTGTGCCCAATGAAATGGACCTCATATCTGTTCATCACAGGCTGAGTCATCAGCAACATAATTGTTCTGTTCATCACAGGCTGAGTCATCAGCAACATAATTGTTATAGGACTTGTGAAGTAGAGCCATTTAGAAACTAAGTGTAACCCTTTCCATGTGTAAATCCATTACAGACTTCATTCATTCTGTTTTATCATTTATGATTTGCTTTCTCAGCTGGTACATAATTGCAATGCATGGAAAAATAAATGCTCACATATGATAATTTTAGTTGAGTAATGGCATATTTAGTCTGTTGTAAAGTGGTGATACCAGTCTGCAGGTGCAGTTTGAAATTATAAGAATCCATCAGTATGATGATGTGATAAGGTTTAGTTTGCTTGCCTCACTGGAATGAAATGGATTGACAAGAGCCAGAATTAAAACGTGAAGTTGCCAAGCAGTCCTGAAGGAGTTAAACCTTTCCATATAACGGCTGTCCTATGATGAATGAAATCAACAGGAGGTAGCGAGAATGAAATATGAAAAACATCATTGTACTGAATGTGATAATGCTGAGTGTTACTCATGCCTTTAATCTGAAGTACCTCTCATAAGGTGAAAAACTTTGGTGATAGCCTGAATAAATTGAATTAGACATCATTATATTGGAGGTCTTTTTGTATTTCATCCTGACATGGAAATTAAGCATAGAAGAAACCTTAATTAGTGAAGCTCATAGACTACAGATTAGGAGTATCTCATAAACTTTAAAGAATAATAATAATGTTTAAATAAGAATAATAAGTGTAATTTGTGAATGTGAATGGACAGTCTTGGTGATGGGTGTTGTTGGGTTACTGATCGTACTACCTCTACCTTCACCTTGCTCAGGCCTCCAGCAGCGCCACCGTCTGTGAGGTCTGGTCCCAGGAGGTCAGTGTCACCCTACCTCACCACTTCACATCCCTGCCCTACTTCCTCACACCTCTACCTCACTAACTTGCACCTTTCCTTCACTAACTTGCAGCTTTTATTTTACTACTGTATCTCACATCTCTTTCTCACTATCTCACAAACCTGTTTCACTGTCACACCTCTTTCTCACTGTCTCATACTTCTGCATCACTATCTCACTCCTCCACATCACTTTTTCACACCTCTACATCATCATCAGTCACCTCTGCCTCACTGTCTCACATTATTTCACACCACTTCATCACTCACCTCTTCCTTGCTGCCTCACATCTCTGCCTCAACCTCATTTAAGCTCACTACCTAACTCACCCCGTTATCTTGCTACTTCACATCTCTTTCTATCTTCCACACTTTCTTCATGACCTCACACCTTTAAATCACTTATGCATAGCTACATCATCCATATCTTTCCATTTAAGTATTGTCACTTAAAATTTTGTGGTGATATTACTTTGTATAGGACCAGTACTCTGTAATGTCTCAGTTTTATTATTTTTGTCTTCCCATCTCTCTCCTGCAACTTTACCCCATTCTACTGGACCTCTCTCCTCATCCCCTTTTGGCATACCTATTCCGACTTCTCTCCAGCATTACCTTTCCCACCTCTCCACCTTTATTTTCTGACAGTCTTTCCCAGTCTCACTCTCTGACCTTACCTCTTCCTACCCATCCTACCTCACTTCCCTAATATTCCTTACCTGTCTTGTAACAGTACCTCTTCCTGCTTCTCGGATGTCTACCTTCCTCACTCTCCTTACAGTACTGCTTCCTACATCTCTCTCCTGCTCATACTTTTTTTTTTTTTTTCCTGCTCTCCATTTTCTTGTATACCAATGTCATACATCACCATTGTTGACTGACCACTTTTTAATTCATCCCTGTTATTTCTCCAGACATCAGTATTTCTCTAGCATGTCATTGTATGTTTATGTAGCCACACCCTCTTGACCACCACATCGTCTGCTGTCCCTGTTTAATGCTTCTTGTGTATCCTTTTCTTTTCTCATCATAGACTTCTGAGGAAAGATTTTAAAAAGTGGAGAGATGGTATGGGGCACAAGGGCTTGAGGGTAAATGCAGATAAAACAAAAGTGATGATATCTAGGATTGGTGGTGGTACAATCAGAGGAGAGGGAGAGTGGCCGTGTGCAGTTTGCCACAAAGGTGTGGGAAGTAATTCCATCTTGTGCAGTGTTTGTGATAAATGGGTGCACGAAATGTAGTGGTATTAGAGGTAGACTGCGAG
>JAGKTI010023182.1:3289-14923 GCA_018397915.1 Birgus latro
GTCACCACCCGAAAAAGCATAATCTCCTCAGAAAGAGCCATCACGTCAGAAAGTATATTAGCCATAGAAAGCATAACTATGGTACTTCAAAATGCTTTACTATCTAAGAAAGCCTCACTAACTCAGAAAGCATCACAGCATCAGAAAGCGTCACCCCCCTCAGAAAGTGTCGCTTCCTCTGAAAGCATTACCACCTGAGAAAGCATCACCACCTCAGAAAGCATCACTGCTTCAGACAGCATCACCGCCTCAGAAAGCATCACTGCTTCAGACAGCATCACCGCCTCAGAAAGCATCACAACCTCAGAAGGCATCTAGGGGAGGCGGTAGCTCGATCGGTAGAGAGTTGGCTTGCAGTCCCGTGGGACCCAGGTTCGAATCCTCGCTGGTGAAGGGAACAGTTTAAGGATTTGAATTTCATTAAATCAGGCTTTACTGATCTACCAGAAGACCCGCCGACATATCGTAAAAATAACCCCGCTAATACCAATACACCAGTCCTGTATGAGACAGCCCTAGCATGTACTCAATATGGATGGTGGGTGTTAAGCGCCGAAGTGGTGACATGTAGAGGTGTATGGTATGTAGGAGGACGACTGGGCCTTGATAGCAGGCTGTAAAGCCTATGCCCAGAGTCGGACACATAAAAAAAAAAAAAAATCACCACCTCAGAAAGCATCACTACATCAGAAGACATTGTCACCTCGTAAAGTATCACTACCTCATAAACCGTCACCACCTGAGAAAGCATGGCCACCTCAGAATTAGTCATCACCCCAGAATGTGTTACAGCCTAAAAATTCGTCATCACCTCAGTAAGCATTACCACTTCAGCAAGAGTCACCACCCCAGAAAGTGTCACCATCCCAGAAAGGGTCACCACCCTGGAAGTGTGACCACACAAGACAGTATCAGCACCCCAGAAAGCATAACCACCTCTGAAAGCATCACCTCATGAGAAGGTGTCACCGCCACGGAAAGCTTCACTACCTGAGAAACAATTATCACCTTAAAAAACGTCACCACCTGAGAAAGTTTCACCGCCTCAGATATCATCATCACTTGAGAAGGTGTCACTGCCTCAGAAAGCGTCACTATCTGAGGAAGGTGGTGGCTTAATTGGGGGAGGCAGTGGCTCAATCGGTAGAGAGATGGCCTGCAGTCCTAATGGACCCAGGTTCAAATCCCCGCTGGGGCTTTACTGATTTACCAGAAGATTCGCCGACATGTCGTAAAAATACCCCCTCTAATACCAATACACCAGTCCTGTATGAGACAGCCCTAGCATGTATTCAATATGGACGGTGGGTGTTAGAGTACCTACATACTGAAAGTAGCGAGCACTAAAGATTGGACGCCATTTTGACTCCAGCCTAGCGCGTTCGCTGACTCGCTGTGCCCAGTGTGCATGCTGCTCTCTCTCTCTCTCTCTCTCTCTCTCTCTCTCTCTCTCTCTCTCTCTCTCTGGTGCAAAGCTACAGTACTTGCTGTGCATACTGAGGAATACATAATATAAGAGTAGAAGGTGATGTATGAGAAGTAGGATGTTTACAGTCAATTTTTACTTTATAGAAAGCTAGGCTAAACAGTACATGCAACAGTGTAGGACAGGACCTACTGATTACTTTATATATTTTACTAGTTTTCTCATTGCTATAATTTTTCCATGAAGTTCTATCTTCTTTTTCTCTTGTATTTTTTTAAGCTCTTCATACATCTTTTGGCAGTTGAAATACATGCGAGCGTTAATGAACTCATAATAAGTTAATTCTTAAGGTCGTGACAAGTGGGAAGTTCAAAGTCTGATTAAATTATTTGCTTCATTCATGAGTGTCTTTCTTTAAACATTTGCCTCTCCTGTTAAATAACTTTGACCATTCCTAAACATAAGCTTTGCTTTGAGGAGCTTGCCATATGCCTTGTCCGACACTGTAATAAGTTCTCGATTTTATACTTATCGAAGTAATGTCTGCTGCTTTGTGAACTGCCTGATTGGCTGATGCTATAAATTCTCCAAGCACTCATTACAGGTGGTCTCCGGGTTTCTAATGTTGTGAACACAATAACCTGTCATGTTGGACAAGCTGTCACTCTCAGTCTTGACAAGTCCTGCTCATATTCATCATTGACGGACTTTGTTTATCCATATTTTCCTTCTTTCTGGATTTGCAGGAAATCTGAACAGCATAAACCCTTTTTCTGACCCATTACTCCATCCATAGACACAGCAGCATGACATCACGTCCACTTATCTCAACAAGATTCAAGCAACTGTGTGAAATAAGACATTACAAAGCAGTGAAGGAATGGACGTGGTGGAGTGAAAATGGCGACCGGCGGCCCCGTTTTTCTTTTATACCGGGCCCCCCTATGATGCTACTTTCAGTACGTAGGTACTCTGGTGGGTGTTAACGCTGATTTGGTGACATGTAGAGGTGTATGGTATGTAGGAGGACTGCTTGGCCTTGATAGCAGGCTGTAAAGCCTATGCCCAAAGTCGGACACACACACACAAAAAAAAATAGTAAGCATCAGTACTTGAGATAAAGTCACCACCCTAGAAAACGTCACCACCTAACATATTGTAACCACCTCAGAAACCGTCACCACCTGCTAAACTGTCACCACCTGAGAAAGTGTCACCATCTGAGAAAGTGTCATCACCTGAGAGAGTCACCACCTGAGAGAGTGTTCCAGCCTCAGAAAGCATCACCAGCTTAGAAAATGTCAGTATCCCTGCATGTGTCCTCACGTCAACAAAATTTTACCCCTCAGACAGCATCACTGTCCCAGAAAGTGTAACAACCTTAGAAAGCGTCACCACCTCAGAAAGCATAATCTTCCTCAGAGAAAGTGTCCTTACCACTGAGAAAACATTTCCCACTCGAGAGAAGGCATCACTACCACATAAACAGCATCACCCACTGCTGAGAAAGCGACCCTACCACCATGGAAGCGCCACCCACCCCAGGGAAATCCTCAGCCACAAAACAGCATTCCCAGATCTGTGTCACTCATGTACTATCTCGTGTGAGTAACTCTGGATGGATTATTGTGTGCCACTGCCTCTCGCTGCAGGGGGCCTGGAGTCCTATCTGTCTATCAATTGTCAGACGCCCCACTCCCGTAAGGAGTGGCACAAACAAATCGCCTCCATTTCGCACTGTTCAACGCCACTTCATTGTCCTTCTCTCAGCTCACACACCCGTCTCTCATATACCTCTCCGCTCCAATCCTCCATCTCATCCTCGGCCTCCTCCTTCCTCTCCCTCCCTCCACCTCACCTGCATACACTTTCCTCCTTAGTCTATTGCTCTCCATTCTCTCCACGTGGCCAAACCACCTCAGTGTATTTTTCCTAACGCTTTCCATCACATCCACATCGAAACCATAACGATCTTTCATTTCCTTATTTGTCAATCTGTCTCTCCACGTAACTGCACATGCTCCTCTCAAATAACTCAGTTGCACTGCTCTCACTCTTGACTTGTCCCTACAACAAAGCCCAAGCTTCATCTCCATACTGTCATACAGCTACTTTTTTTACTTCCATGCTAACTTCCCTGTTTCTAATCAGTGTTGTCAAAGAACCAACAACCTTTTTCCCGTTGTATCCTTTCAAGCACTTCGCCCACCAAACTTCCATCCTTACTCATCATACAACCCAAGTCCTTTAACGCACTCACATTTTCCATATCCTCCTCATCCAGCCTCAATGTACATTCATTGATTTCATTGCTCACGAAGACCATAACTTTACTCTTTTCTACATTTATCATCAGATTCCGTCTCTTACACACTCTCCCAAACTCATTCACCAAGCCTTGCAGTTCCCCTTCATCCTCACTTAACAATTAACTATCATCTGCAAACAACAGTACAGGGAGTTTCGAAACGCGGCCCTCTCTCATTAGGGTCGCTTCATCATCTACAGGATGAACAACCATGGGGACATGACACATCCCTGTTTCAATCCAACATTCAAACAGAAATATTAACTTTGCTCACTATCCACATGCACTGCAGTCTTACATCCTTCATACGGGAAGAAAAGTTAATGCGGAGAGATTTCAGTGGCGGAGGGAGAGAGGAGAGAGAATGGGGGAGACAGGAGTGAGTGAGGGAAGAGAAAAGTAGGTATAGGATAGGGGAGGGAGAAAGGAAGAGCAAGTATGGGGGAGAAGTTGGTGGGAAAAGACTGTAAAGAGTGGGGGATGAGTTTATGAGAAGGAGGAAGGTGTGGAAGACAGACACATATAGTGTAGACAGATAAGATAGACAGAAATACAAGTAGATAACAGAAATAGTACTAGCCTACCAAACTAACGGCATGCCTCTTTATATAGTGCTTACTTTTCCACATTATCCTTAAAGTCTAAAAGCATTGAGCACCTAAGGCAATCGAGCTAATTAAGGGAGCCAGAGGTAGGTAATTACCATAGGGGCAATGTTATAGGCACCGGGTAGTGGAAGGTGGTGTTTGAACTCTGCCTTAATTGGCAGTAGGAAAAGGTAATTGGATTAGAGTTTGGTGAAATGCTAAATGAGTTTTGAAAATAATATTGTTGAACCGAGTTTCATTCATTTTAGAAAGTTTTTATCACTTACCACCACCACCACCACCACCATCCTCTTATACTCCATGAAATAGAGGTAGGAGAAAGGCAACTGGATTAGAGTTTGCTGAATACGTTAATTGTTTTAATATGCCTTTCATTCTGTTTCGGCTGATTCCCATATTTTAATAATTTTGTATCAGCCATCATCATCATCATCATCATCAACAACACTTTGTCTCACCCTCTGAAATGGCTGTATAAAAGTAATATATATATGCAGTTTGTGGAATACTGAATGGTTTCATTCCAATATCTTAAACGTACAAGTAGTGGTATATTTAGCCACTTCAGTACAAAACCATACACTACCATACCAGTCACTGCCACAGTAAACACAACTACAAGGCTCCACACTCCACATTACACCGTACCACACTGCATGCTGCTCATCACACACCACCACACCACACATTACCACATCACACACTACCACAGTACTTAACCCGCCGAGTCCCGATCGGTTTTTTACTCAGCCTACCCCCAGATCCCGACCGATTTTCGACTTTTTTTTTTTTTTTTGCTGAAACCTTCGGTTTTGGTGAGAAACATCGAAAATTCATAGTGAAATCGCGATCCTGAGAAAAAAAAAATGTTGATACAGGTGTCATTCAACCTTACGTTTTCCTTCTTTTTCAGGGTACCTGGCTTAGAAAACGAACTATGGAAGGGTTGACTAATTCAAGCCACTTTAAATTACGTATCTATTTCATTTATTTGGTACGAATTTTTGTGTAGTAAAAGTCTATAATAGTTTTCACACAATAACATAGGCGTTTATAAGCATTGTTCACTTACCCAAAACCCCAGTATATGGCACCTTCCTTTACGACATTACCACCTCATCACTTCTGTTTGTTTCTACCTCTAGCTTCTTTGTTTCTTTGTCCTCTACCTCAGGAATCACTTTCACCGTGAATTTTGTTATTAGATCGACCGTGGGGCAACACACCTTTACTGGCTATGTTATTGCTAACAGATGAATTGCCCAGTGTGGGGGGGAGGGGTTGGAAGGGGGAGTTAGGAGGGGTTAGGCAGTATCCCCGCTTGACAGCAGGTAGAGGAAGGCCTCCCACATATGCCTACCAAAAATCACCCGCGAATGTTGAAAAATGTGCACACAATGGGCCTTGCAATTGCGTGACGTACGATGTATATCGTTGAGTCTGTCCGCGGAAAAAAGTAGCGACGTACATCGTACGTCGATGGGACTCGGCGGGTTAACACACTGTTAAAATACACACTACCATACCACACATTGCCATACCACACACTATCACACAACAGACCATCCACACTTTCATTACTCACACACACACACACACACACACACACACACACACACACACACACACACACACACACACACACACATCTCCCGCACTCCATCATCTGGCCTCACCCTAGCACAGGCTGACTGCAGTAATAAGCCAGAGCAGCTCTCACAGCTCACCCTTTCATGTTGTCACGGGCTCTCATTTTTTCATGGCTGTGGGTTATGTAACTCTGAAAAATCTTACAGCACGCATGCTATTTTTGTGAATAATCAAAATCTAAATTGTAAATTAGTTTTAAAATTTGGTCTGTGTATGTGCTTGCATACATGCGTGTGTGTGTGTGTGTGTGTGTGTGTGTGTGTGTGTATATATAGTAATTTCAAAAATTTATTTTCATCCAGTCTCAGGACTCTAAAATATAAACGACATAAAATCCAGATATTGAGTCAGGCCCATAGAGTTGGAAACAACACAGCATTTCCTTTCTCACCAGGGCAGGCAGGAAACAGCATCGCACTTTCCCGCCGTGGGAAGTTGAATAGGAAGAACATACATACACGCATACAGGCTTCTAGAAACTTCGATACACGACTAGTGTATGTGACAAGACCTTTCCACACAGAAAAAGAGGAAATATAGATCAGAATCGGGAAAGAGACAAGAGAGAGAGGAACTCGGGTTAGGAAGCTGGAGAAAGCAGAAGGGGTGTCTAACGAGAGCAACTGGAGAGATTTAGCTGGTATAGAACATTTAGTGTTAATCTTGAGTTATCCCTTTGAAGAAAATAAAACTACAATCAATCAGACTCATCTTTAACTTCCCCTGCCATTGATCACAAGCGAACTGAGGTTATCTTACAAATCTACTGGCTGTTAAATACAGCTCTGTCTCTACTACAACCCAATCTATTACAAGACTGACATATTATTTTGGTGGCAGCGGTGGGATACGAACCCATGCCTCCGAAGAGACATGTGAGTGAGGGCTCTGGTAGGTGCTGCCTCGTCTTGACCTCGTCACCTCTGCATCAGCATTGTTATGAGGAAAACAGAGGTGGTAGGAGAGAGAAGGGTGGGAGTTGTGAGTCCAGTTGTAAGTCACCTCGCTTCTTTGTTTGCTTTTTTTTTCTCCTCACTCGTAACTCGTTCTTCTTACGGTATACTCACTTGTTGCATGGAGATTTGTATGCTCATTGGTGTTGGTCCTTACATTCATACGATGTAACTACAAGGTTCGTACAATTCTGTTGTTACCAGAATTATGTATTTCACTTACTCATCATGAAGTTGAGTGTGATATTATGCATGAGTGTATTAATTACATTCATACGATGTAACTACAATGCTCCTTCAATTCTATTGTTACAAGAATTATGTATCTCCCTTACTCATCATAAAAGTTGAGTGTAATAATAGGCATTACTCAGGGATAGCACCATATGTATTGTACTGACCTAGTAAATTTACCATTCCATAAATATATGTTTATGTGTATGTCTGCTGTACATGCACATTTGTGCTACTCTGTCACTTCAATATGTTATGCAACGTTCAGCTTTACTACATAATAGCCAGTATCGTACATATTTATACAATGAATTATGTTTCTGGAATATAATTTCAGTACAATATTTTCATGAATATTATGTCTATACAGTATTATTATCAGTATTATGTATTAATAGATTAAAAGGTGTAATTACTGCAAGCTGTTGTAGGTACTCCAATGGGCATAACTGAGCAATGTCAGGACTCTAAAATGTCACAAAAGAGATAAAATCTAGATACTGAGTCAGGCCCATAGAGTAGGAAACAACACAGCATTCACAAAACAGCATTTCCTTCCTCAGCAGGGCAGGCAGGAAACAGCATCGCACTTTCCCGCCGTGGGAAGCTGAATAGGGAGAACATACATACACAAATACAGGCTTCTAGAAACTTCGATACATGACAAGTCCACGTGACAAAGCCCTCCTACACAAGAGGAAATATAGATCAGAACCGGGAAAGAGATGAAAGAGAGAGGAACTCAGGTTTGGAAGCTGCAGAAAGCAAAAGGGGGGTTTAACGAGAAGAACTGGAGAGAGTTATCAGTGTTAATCTTGAGTTTTCTCTTTGAAGAAAATAAAACTACAATCAACCAGACTCATCTGTAACTTCTCCCCTCATCGATCACAAGTGAACTGATGTTATCTTACAAATCTACCGTCTGTTAACTACAGCTCGAACTCGACTTCAACCAAGTCTATTACAAGACCGACAGTCTTACGCCAAACTCAGGGGAAGGGCTGAGGAATTCCCCAGGAGTAAACCGATTTTTAGAACATTAGATGAAAGGTGAAGGTCACTGGACTAGGTCACACACTGATCTAGAAAATATACCTAAAAGTGAAGGTCACTGGACTAGGTCACACACTGATCTAGAAAATAAACCTAAAAGTCTTTATCCAGTTTAGATGAAACTTGGTGATAAATGAAGAATGCACTACTGAGACCAACCAGTCACAGGCCAACGTCAGAGGACAAGCTCAAAGTTCGACCCACGGATGAGGTTTTAAACAAAATATTTTTTTTAGCTTTTAGCCAAGTTGATTTTAACAAAACTTGGTGGAAGGGTTAAGTGTCAGCCAAAAGAATCAACATCACAGGGCTAGATCAGCTTAAACAGTTTCATCCAACTAAAACCAAACTTTGTGGAAGTATTAAGGGTCGGGCAAGAACAAATGGATTCACATTTGAGAACATTCAGTCAGAGATCAAGGTCACAAGACAAGGTCAGTCTTTGACGCATGACTGTGTGTAAAGAAAACAACTAAAATAGTTTTGATCTGATTTGTATCCAGTGCTGTGGTGAGTTGATCACACAAAAGGCTGACATATGGTTTTGGAAAGGAAGATGTCAAAGTTAAGGTCACATTGCACTGCCAGTTTAAAATTTTTTATTCGAAATAGACTAAACTTGGGAGAAGGGTTCAGGTTTTAATAAGGATAAAGCTATTCGACTTTGAGAGTAATCAGTCGAAGGTGTGTGTGTGTGTCCGTGTGTGTGTGTGTGTGTCCGTGTGTGTGTGTGTGTGTGTGTCCGTGTGTGTGTGTGCATGCACACACACACACACACAACACACACACACACATTGTATATACTCGCCATCCATACCCCCGAAACACAGAAACACAGCCCCCCCTCTACACACACACACACACAGTTCTTTTAATTTTTTTTCAGGATGGACCACCAATTAGTATACGACCTCCATTCATTCAGCAAAATGATATCATATAGCAGTGGTTGAGATAAAAATATCTGGCCACCATCGCATACACCCACACCCACACACACACACGCACACACACAGAGCCGATGTGTTGTCTACTTCATGTGGAACTATGATAATCTGAAATGCATGCCAACCTTCTTCCACCGACTCCCCTCTCGGCAAAATAAACTCATTTGGTGGAAAGAAAAATAAAATCTAAAGATGATCATTGCGCTGGCAAGGCTAAAAAGCACACACCTTCATATTCCTAATAGCTAGTAAATGCTGCAGGGATTGTTTGTGGAGGTTATATAAACTCTTCACTGTGAGATGTTATCCGAGAGCTAAATCTTGCGATGTGTAGACAATACAAAATACACTATAAAGCTATTATTGCATAAAAATAGAAATCTAAAGCCAAAGTCGTGAATATTGTCATGTATTTCAGTAATGTGCTGCTGGAGAGGGTCTAACCCCTTCACAATGAATGTTCTCTCGTAAGCAAAATGTAGTAATGCGTTCATAAAATGAATAGCCAATAGAAAAGAAAAGAAAATATATGTGTCCCGGATTCTCGTTATTTGTTTCAGGAACATTCATGATACTAGCTCTCACCCCTCTCCTGCAACCACAACCTGTCTATATTCCCTTCCTCCCCAGCTTTCTCCCTTCTTTTCTCCTCTTCTCACTACTGCACTCTGTCCCCCTTCTCCCTCCCTTCCCCTCCCTAAATCTAGGTCTTTTCATCGCATAGCTCTCACGTCTTTCTCCCCAGCTCCACTTCATCAATCCATGTCTCTTCATCTTACCCAATTCACTCCACTAGCCCCGTCCTGCACTGCTAATCCTCGCAAAACTTTTCATCCTCAATCGTCCTCTTTTAAGTGCGCGTATCCCCTTGCTCCAATTTTTCCTCCTCAACCTTTTCTCCTATGACTTTTCTCCATTTTCTACCTCTGCCATTACCTCTCAGCCCCTTCTCCTATACTTCTTCCCCATCCACCTCTACCCTGTCCCCTCGCTCAGCCCTGTTCTTTATACATCGTCCCCTTCAACTTCTCTCCTTTCGCCCCAACCTCGATCTCTGTACCTTCACTCCATAAATTTCTATCCTTCTTCCTTAACCCCCATCTCTATGCCTCCTCCTCTTCTTCTTCTATTCTTCCGCCTCATGCTCCTTTTCTATACCCCTTCCACTTCTACTTCTGTCCTTCCACCCCGGTCTCCTTCTCTGTAACGCCTCCCATTCACATCAATCTTTCTTCCTGAACCCCTTTCTGTATACCCGCTCCCCTTCAACTTCTACCTGTCTTCAGCCCTCCATCATTTTTGATCCTTCCTTCTCAATCCACTTATCTTCAGCCGTTCCTCAACCCCCTTTGGTCAACTTCGATCCTTCGTCTATCCCCTCCCTTTAAGTTC
Source organism: Birgus latro (assembly GCA_018397915.1). NCBI lineage: Eukaryota > Metazoa > Arthropoda > Malacostraca > Decapoda > Coenobitidae > Birgus > Birgus latro. The sequence continues at coordinate 13,861 of JAGKTI010023182.1, forward strand.
TTCCTCTACCCCCTCCGTTCAACTTCCGTACATCCTCCTCACCCAACACCTCTTGCTTGGAACTGGGTGAGGTGAGGTTAAATCGATATGATGGCGGCTGGGGGCATGTATCTTGTCAGCTTATGGCATATGCAGATGGTGCAGCTCAGCATGCTACCAACACAGCTACCACACCACGCTGGAGAGTTGGATCTGAGTTACCCTAGTGTAGTGCGTGGCAACCCTGTACGCGTTTACCTATACTGTATTTGTATATTATATTTCCTTGTTCGCAGTTTTTTGGCATTACCTTCGCAAATCCATTTTAAAATTATATTTTACGCTGTGGCAAGGAGTACTGTATAAGTGTGTATTGTGATAAAAGGCTTCTGTACTATCCTGAATTTACTTTGCCAAAATAAACACTCCTTACAATAATGAGGGCAATGTGAGACTGTGAATGAATCTGAAAGACAGCTCACAAGAGAAAACTTATTCAAAAAAGCAAACTAAGATACACAGAGAGGAAACAAGGAGAGTATATGGGTTGGTGTTGGCATTTGTGTTGTCACTCTCAGGGCATGTGGAGGAAGGTAGTGCAGCACACTATCCATACAGCCACCACGCCACGCTACCAAATTGCATCTGCGTCATCAAAATATGACAAGGTTACGTTACTACGGTTATTTAACATTTTTACATAAACATCTAATGTTCTTGTAGTAGTTATTTGCACGTATCTACCTAGCTGTGCATGTATTATCTGATGCTGCATCCTGTAAGGAGCGGCAGTAAGAATAAAACTAGAGGGGATGGTGGGAGAGCAAAGCAATGCCACACCCTAACTTTGACCTTGACTTATGACACTGACCTTTGATCAACATGAACGAAAACCGAATGACTTCTTCCCAGCCCAACAGACAACTGTGCGACCATTTTGATCCAAATGGTATCGGGCACTGATGACACATATTTTCAAAGATTAAATTTATACATACATGCATACATATGAAGTGATGTCACAAATTGATTGTCAGTGGAGCTTGTGACATCACTTAATACCATGACTGTACAAACATTCATT
>JAGKTI010023184.1:914-14923 GCA_018397915.1 Birgus latro
CATACATACATACAGTAGGCGCGGAAAGTATTGACGCTAAAGGGCCGACATCATTCTTTTTCGCGTTAAGTGAAGTAGGGTCAGTACTACCATCCCCTGTGATGCCAAATGAGCTGACGCTTTTTCAACGGGAGCTGGCAATCCTGTTTGATAGGTTTGGCACCACAGGAGCAGGCTCAGTAATGTTTGGTCAGCCACAGGAGGAGGATTGTCTCTGTGTGTGATGCACCACGAGGGCATGTTCTGACTCAAATAACAGTTATTTGGTTACCTACCACATTCTCATCATGCCTAAAGTAACCACAAGCAAGGAGAAACGTGTGGAAGTGATTACTTTATACAAAGCTGGCCACAAACTCCCATTTATTGCAAATCAAACAGGTGTTAGACTGAGGACAGTGCAGAGACTGGTGAAGCGGTTCAAGGACAGTGGGGAGGCCATTCCTCCCACTCCACTTCCCAAGCCTGGGAGACCTCGTAAGACAACCTTCATCACCCGTCAGCTGATCTCAAGGCAAGTTAGCAAGGATCCAAGGCTAACAGCACGGGATTTAAAAGAAAAGAACCCACAGTTGCTGGCAGATGTGTCTGTCAGAAGTGTGCAGCAGCTGTTGCATGACGATCTGGGCTACAGGAGTTTTTGTGCTCGTAAAAACCACTGCTAACTGCACTTCAGAAGAAAAAGAGAGTAAATTTTTGTAAGAAATATCTTGCCTGGAGTGAGGAGCAATGGAAAACTGTGCTTTGGAGTGATGAGTCAACATTTACTGTCACTGGTACCCCTTCATCACGAGTGTACCGCAAACCAGGCAGTGACCCCCTGGATCCTAAGTACACTTCCAAGTTTGTTAAATACCCAGCCTCACTCATGGCTTGGGGCTGCTTTACATATTATGGTGTTGGTAGGTTGGTAATTCTACCTGCAAATGAAAAAGTGAACCAGAACAATTATTTGGAGCTCTTATGATGTTTTAAGTGACTCTTTTGATAAAACCAAGGCAAGAGTATTTATGCAAGATTCTGCCTCTGCACATGTTGCAAAGTCAGTGAAACAGTGGCTAACAGACTGTGAGGTTCCCTTTATTCGAGATTGGCCCGGAAACAGCCCAGATATCAATCCCATTGAGAATTTATGGGCACACATGAAGCGGCAGCTGTGTAGTATGGACACATCATCTTTGCCTAAACTTGAGGCTGCAGTCAAGCAGCTGTGGAGCAGTTTTAGTCTGTCTGTTCGGCAAAACTACGCCATCAGTCTCCCCAGACGCCTTAAGAAGATAATAAAGGTGAAGGGGAATGCCAGTAAATACTAAATTCAATGGTGAGTGTTAATTTATTTGTTTCTCCTTGCTAACCACAAGAATGTTTTCTTTTTTTAAGATGGCGTCAACACTTTCCGCGCCTACTGTATATATAACACACCAATTAGGTGGTATAGCATGATTGTGACAGGAGTGCTATGTAGTGGTGACTTTGAGCTTTAGTTTAACACAAGCCATATCATGTCACATCACTTATCATCTATGCAGATACTAATGGAACAAGGAGTTTTCCAAATAATAGTTTCAATGCTATAATCATTTACTTTCATATGTTCATAACATATTCCACCCGTTTCTCTTTGACAGACTTACCCACACCATCATACCTGTCCACACTCTCTTCCATAAAAGCTTATACCTACAGTCCCATCAATCATCCTTGCTGATTCTCCTCTAAGCCTAACCTAACCTTTATGCAGCAGACATCAACCTGCTTTTTTATTTAAGGTTTCCACAACTCTCCCCCTCTCCCCTTCTCAAGCTACCCATATTCCAAAATGCCACTCTAAACTACAGTGCACCCCCACACAATGCGAATTCACACAGTGTGAATCACCTACAGTGCGAAGTCAGCCCAGAAAATGCTTATTTTTACTGAATGCGAAATCTGCAAATCGAACTTCCCAACATGCGAATCGGCTGTATGATTCCAAGGCAAAAATGGACTTCCCGCCATTACTACGAGTGTCAGGCTGCACAATGTAAGTCAGTCACATAAAGGCAGGTGGCTGGCAATGAGCCAGATTCAAAATGGCGGGCAGCTGGCCAGCTATCTGCGTTCCATCTATGCACTTTCCTAGATAAACAAACACTTCTCCTCCATATTGCCGCGAGAACACGTGTTGTACCTCACACCCTGTGGTCCGTTTTAGCATCCTAGCAGTACCCACCTGTTCATCTTGGTCTCAGCTATCGACTTTGAAGGCTTTATGGCACCTCCAGGAGACCTCAGCAGTGACAGTGACAGTAACGGGGTGCCCCGCCCCGTGGGGCAAGAGTAAACGCCCCGAGCCTCGAATACCCACCCACCCCCTCCCTTCTTAACAAGCCCAGAAGTCACTTAAATAAATGTACATGGTGGTCTATTTGTTTTATTTGTTGGTCCAACTTGAGGTACTGTTAGACAAAGTATTAGCAGGGTAGAGTAGGCTGGAAAAGGACCCGAAGACCAAGCCCTGAGTGGGCTGTCCACCATATACTATTTTTCCCATAAGTTCTTTTGGTTCACACAATGCCAATGCGAAATCATAGAATGCGAGGGTTTCTGCCGCCCATAAACTAGCATTGTGTGAGGGTGCACTGTACTAATGTGATTTAATTTCCTCAGGCTTGTCACACATTTGTAACATTCAGTAAAGTAAAAGAGGAGACAGACCACATGCTTCACTTGTCCAAACAGTCCCATGCCCAAGCAAATTTGCACTCACCAAGGTTCACTTTAGTCCCTATGTAACTCAAAGGAAGGTTTCTTACTCAGTACTAGACACAGTTAAGCATTAGGACCTGTCTACCTGACAAGATAGTGTTGAGATATCACACTGACCACCTCTTGCTTGTGGCTGTCAGAGGCAGCAGTGTTACATTTTTCCTTAAGTGCCTCCATAATGTCAGACCAGAATAGAAACGAGTTTTTTACTTTTCAAAAACCCATTCTGTTTCCTAGTGTAAATTTTTATGAATAGGTACTGGCATACTTTTAGAACTCTGCCATTTTAGTATACAGTACTGTATTTACCAGTGTCATGTATTCAGTGTCCTTACAATAACCATCCCTCAGTAATTAAGTAATAACCTAAATATGAATGTGATGTATCCATATTATTAATATCCTGTTTATGTTTTGTTCAGGTTATGCCATTTTAGTTTACAGTACTGTATTTTACCAGTGTCAGTGTCATGAACTCAGTGTCTTTGTAAAAACCATCCCTTAACCCCTAAGCCCCAGTGACTGTTATATCTGACTTGAAATTGGTGGATTGGGGCAGCTGGGTGACAGCTATAACCACGTCAGAGTTTGAAGTGGCTACCACTGGATCTCGTCACCAAAGGGTGGGGATAGCCTAGTTGCAGGTCTCAGGCAAGCATACCTTAGTCGTGTCTGTGATTCTGCCAGGTGTAGGATGATGTTTTCTTACGTCTCTCATCCAATTCTGTTCCTGCCTTACGTGGACCCTTGCATCATCCACCACTGCCAAGCCTCTTTCCAAGGATACTACGAAAGAGCTAAGTGATAGTGCCATAGGGCATGTCTTGGATGCAACTGTATCTAGTTTAAACCAGTAATGAAGTTATCACATTGAGAGCAGAGCAAAAGTCTGTGCCACACACGCACACACATGAATACAGCTGTACATATATTCTTCATCTCGTTATCAGCGTGACCAGCTATAGACCTGGGGATGGTTTTATTTGCAAGAAGAGTTGGTGAGTAATATTGTTTTTAATTTGTTTCCCTGACTGCTATACTTTCCGAGATATTATGGCTTGAAAACAAGGAATTTTGGAAAAATTGCTCGTATTGAGAGGGTGACATCGGTATAAACAGCCTGGCGCGGAGGGGTTAATAAATAAGTGATAACATAAATATGAATGTTATTTATTTAGTGTCTGTATTATTAATATCCTGTTGATGTTTTGTTCCTAATCTGTACAGTAATAAGCAAAATTAATTGTTTTATATCATAGATACCTAAATGTTTAAATAGTAAACAAGTTGCATGTATTTTGCTCCCTGGTGTACAAGTATACAGTATTTATCTAGCGTGATGTAAACTATATCTTATTTGATTTGTTATTGAAAATTGCTTATTTTAAGAAATCATGGACTGTGCTAGATGGATGTTAAGTGAAATACAGCTTGCTGTTTGGGAAATTATTGACTATACTCCATTTCACCAAGTTTGGCACCAACATTGATGTCCTCAGTGCTTGTAGTGTTCATGTAAATCATTTGCACTAGGTTAACCTCTACTTATTACCTTGAGAATCAGTAGAAAAGGCAATACAAAAAGGTATATTCAGCACTGATGACCCTTATCATTCCTACAGGTGTGGAGGACATCACTTATGGTGTCAGACTAGGTGAAATGGAGTATAGTTACATTCATCATGCATGTGGTCACCTGGAGAAATTGACAAAAAAATGAGTGTAAAAATATTGGCGCTGAAGTGGATGTATTAGGAACCTTCAGAATGTAGACTTTTTTGTGTTATTTGTAATTGGAACATATGGAGAGTAGTGATATTGATAGGAGGAAGTAGTAGTTTACCACAAACAATAGGAACAATATTGGGTATAGCTACTGTACGTAGAAGGTGGAGTGGGATAGACCAAGACACTAAAATTTGATGAAGGTAAAGTTGCCGTTGATAAGCAGATCATTAATTAAGGATGTGAATAGGCTGAAAACTGATCCACTGGGGTTAGGTGCTTTATATCAAACAATAATATGAAGAAGAGTATACATGAAGGAGTATGAAGTTAAAAGGTGAAGACCTGAAAAAAAGTACTGGATAGAAGGAGAAAAGTGTATCATCATCGTCATTATTCAACCTCTTTTTTCCACCCAGTGATGGGGTGAGGTAGTGTCTAGAGAAGCAGTAAAACCTGGTAGTGGAAAAACTGGCAAAAGTTTTCCCAGCTGAATGGAACAGTAACAGAATGTTGCAAGAGAAGTGACTCAGGTGGGTGCTCCAAAATGAATGACAAAAAAATGCTGATGCATTATACTCCAGTATATAATATGGCTTTGGGATGAAGTTATTGGGAGAGAAGGAGAAAGGCAAAGGATTTTTTAAGTGTAGGGCTGATGTTCTTCAACAATAACATGATTTTCTTTCCTGCGGAAAATGTAGAGGTTTAAGTTGGGCCCAGTTTGGAATACAGTCACAACTCATTATACGATGGGGTTAGGTCAGGTTATACCTTAACGTATAACGAGTTTATCACAAATCGAGATAATGAAATACATTACAAAATGGGGGTTACGTCAACTCAGGTTCCCAAAGTCACCTTCCCAATGCTTTACACAAATCCACAGTACACTCGACCCTCGAATTCCCTGACTAAAAGTAGAGGAGACAAGTCTGGGAATTGCAAAAGTCCAGGAATCACAAAAGTAGGGCCCCACATACTGTTCCCCGGACTATTATCATACTCTGTCCAAATTCTCCAATATTGTCCGGCAATTATTCCGATATTCGAGAGCATTCTGGAATGTAGGCTACATGTACCGACATAACTAACATACACAGTTGATAAAATAATAACACTGACACAAAAATAATAATAACTGATACAATACAGTAAACCCTTGATAAGCTGAACTATATGGGGCTCTACCCTGGTTCGAATTACCGAATTTTCCGGCTTACCGAATTTTCACCCCCCAAAATTGCTAAATTACCAAATTATCACCCCCCAAAATTGCTAAGACAATACCTATTACTTGTCCTTTCAACACTAAATTAAAGAAGCATATATAAATAAATTAGTTATGACAAAAAACAATATAGTGCATTTAATATACATTTAACCTCTTCAGTGCTGGGTGTATTTTCATTTTGTTCTTGCTGCCACCAGACAATTTTAGTCAGTGTAGGTTGGATCTGTGGAAGTGCACGGGGTTGGTACAGCCTTCAGCCTTCGTTAGCCCCTTCAGTATGTGAGTCCAGTCCTGAGTGCCATAATCGGCTGGAGGAAGCGTAAATAAAGTAGAAATAGACGTCACAGTACTGAAGTGGTTAATTGGTGGAAAATCATTCACAGAGGCAGTACCGACTGTCAGTAACGTGTGTTGAAGATGGATTTTCTCCCCTCCCAAATTGCAATAACAATACTTATTACTTGTCTTCTTAACACTAAAGTAAAGGAGCATATACAGTGTATAAATTAATAAAGAAAGACAAAAAAGAAAGAATTCAGTGCACATAATTTGCCTTTCGTCAGAGGCAGAAGATCGTCGACAGTTTGTTTTGTTTTGGAGACAGAGGTGGTGGAGGTGGTTTAACTCACACTTGAACGTAAATTCTAAAAAGTACCCAGTATTTATTTCACTCTATATTAAGAACTAAACTTAAATGTAATCACTATAATAGACTGCAGTGTAACACCTTTCGTTAGAAGCAGTAGATTCTTTGGCAGTTTGTTTTGTTTTGGAGACAGAGGTGGTGGAGGTGGTTAAGTTCATACTGTAACGTAAATTCTAAACAGTACCCAGTATTTATTTCACTCTATATTAAGAATAAACTTAAATGTAATCACTGTAATAGACTGCAATGTAACACTTTCAGTAATAATAGTACTGAACTTTAATCATGATCACTACACTGTCACACGCGCACATTTTTTTTTTTTTTAGCTTCATTCCTTTACGACTAGAGGTGCCAGTATCACATCTTTTAAGCTATGAACCTTCCATGGCAAGGCAGAAGGCAAAAGGAGAGCACTGTTCAGCACTAAATGACATTAAGAATGGCACAACTACCATCTCCAAAAGCAAGCAGCAGACTGGCGCCATGAATCCGCTTGGCACCATTTCTCACCCTACTTTTGCATTTCGGCCTACTTTCATACGTGGTCTCGGCCTGAGTTTGGCTAATTGAAGATTCCGGCTTCTAAAAGTTCGGCTTACCGAGGGTTTACTGTAGCAGTATTTTGCTAGCTACAACCCTAAGAATGATTGTTTAGACAGTTGTTGACGAAAATGTGAAAGGTATGATAGAAGAAGATCAGAAAGCTGAGGAAAAAGAGGAAAATGAACAAGGAATGGAACACCACAAGGTGAACCAGCCACACTCATCAGCTGACTGAGATAAACACACAATCATCGATTTGATCTTGGACCGAATCAGCAGTTTTAATTGGAAAATATTTTATTCTTTATCACCATATAGGTTTGTACACCTAATTATTTGAAGTTCAGTAAAAAATTTGTGCTTAATTTAATTATTAATAGGAAATCAGGATTCAGAGCAAAAATTTCCTAAAGTTAGCAGAAGTGTTTTGCCTCTAGCCTAGCAACTTGCCTTGATGGACTTTTGTTTTGTAATAAATATCGATTTACAATGCAGATACATTTTTTTGTACTCAAAATAAATACTTATGCACAATAGAAGTCTGTCAAGGTGTGCTGGCGATCTGAAGGAGAAATATCTGCAAACAACTGATCAGCTGACCAAGATATAAACACTGACGATCCGAAGGGGAAGTATCTGCTAACATTGGCATATTTTAGCTCTGAAATTTAATTTTTGAATTAAGTTATATTAACCCTTTTACGTCGAAGGGTGCACTTTAATTTTGGCTGTGGCGCGTTACGCTCACTCAATGTGGTGCATAACTCTCGCTCAAGAGCTTTCAGAACAGTTGCTTAGAGATATGTTACTTCTAATGCTTGTAGGAAAGTTACTATTCATCTTAGAATGGCCATGTTGGTGTCATTTTGAAGATGAAGAGTTTTGCCCTATCATACATTGTTCAGAAAGACAATATATATATATAAAATATAATGCTAAAAAGCGAGTAGAAGTTAACTGACATGCTAAAGTATTACACATTCCTTTAAAAGAATATTCGCCCCCCCCACCCCTCAAAAAAAAAAAAACTTCCGGAAATAATATTTTATGCTTCATTACTTAGGAGAATAAAAATCCTTTCCAATAATTCATTATTTATTGCAGTTTCTTCAATAATAACTCCGTAAATATACGATAGGAAAAGGAACATAAATATGCATTATTTATGGCATGTTTTTCAATGACAACTCCGTAAATACAGTAGGCGCGGAAAGTGTTGACGCCATCTTAAAAAAAGAAAACATTCTTGTGGTTAGCAAGGAGAAACAAATATATTAACACTCACCATTGAATTTAGTATTTACTGGCATTCCCCTTCACCTTTATTATCTTCTTAAGGCGTCTGGGGAGACTGATGGCGTAGTTTTGCAGAACAGATGGACAACAACTGCTCCATAGCTGCAGCCTCAAGTTTAGGCAAAGATGATGTGTCCATACTACGCAGCTTCTGCTTCATGTGCGCCCATAAATTCTCAATGGGATTGATATGGGCTCTTTCCGGGCCAAACTCGAATAAAGGGAACCTCACAGTCTGCTAGCCACTGTTTCACTGACTTTGCAACATGTGCAGGGGCAGAATCTTGCATAAATTCTCTTGCCTCGGTTTTATCCAAAGAGTCACTTAAAACATCACATAAGAGCTCCAAATAATTGTTCTGGTTCACTTTTTCATTTGCAGGTAGAATTACCAACTCACCAACACCATAATATGTAAAGCAGCCCCAAGCCATGAGTGAGGCTGGGTATTTAACAAACTTGGAAGTGTACTTAGGATCCAGGGGGTCACTGCCTGGATTGCGGTACACTCGTGATGGAAGGGGTACCAGTGACAGTAAATGTTGACTCATCACTCCAAAGCACAGTTTTCCATTGCTCCTCACTCCAGACAAGATATTTCTTACAAAAATTTACTCTCTTTTTCTTCTGAAGTGCAGTTAGCAGTGGTTTTTTACGAGCACAAAAACTCCTGTAGCCCAGATCGTCATGCAACAGCTGCTGCACACTTCTGACAGACACATCTGCCAGCAACTGTGGGTTCTTTTCTTTTAAATCCCGTGCTGTTAGCCTTGGATCCTTGCTAACTTGCCTTGAGATCAGCTGACGGGTCCTGAAGGTTGTCTTACAAGGTCTTCCAGGCTTGGGAAGTGGAGTGGGAGGAATGGCCTCCCCACTGTCCTTGAACCGCTTCACCAGTCTCTGCACTGTCCTCAGTCTAACACCATCTGATTTGCAATAAATGGGAGGTTGTGGCCAGCTTTGTATAAAGTAATCACTTCCACATGTTCGTCCTTGCTTGTGGTTACTTTAGGCATGATGAGAATGTGGTAAGTAACCAAATAACTGTGTTATTTGAGTCAAAACATGCCCTCGTGGTGAATCACACACAGAGACAATCCTCGTCCTGTGGCTGCCCAAACATTACTGAGCCTGCTCCTGTGGTGCCAAACCTATCAAGCAGGGTTGCCAGCTCCCGTTGAAAAAGCGTCAGCTCATTTCGCATCACAGGGGAGGGTAGTATTGACCCTACTTCACTTAACGCGAAGAAGAATGACGCCGGCAAAAAAAGTCAATACTTTCTGCGCCTACTGCATATATGAAAGAGATGAGAGTTTGTTACAAGATGGGTGCTACGTGCCCATCGTAGAGATGGAGGGATGAGAACAGACAGTTCAGAGAAACAGTGACCATTGAAGTAGTGATAGAAAAGAGATAAAGCTGCAACAGTCTGGCGAAGAGACAGAGGTTGAAGGGAGCCAGTAAGAGGAGGAGAGTTAATGAGACGAAAAGTCTAAGACTGTTGAGAAGAGCTGTGTGTGGGGAGCTTCCCCACAATGAGAGTTGTACTCCACACAGAGGTGAATAAAACCCATGTATAAAGTAAACAACTACGCAGGGTTAAAGAAGGTTTGGAGTCGGCGTAGCACACCTAATCTCTTGGAAGCAGATTTCAGAAGAGATGTAATATGTTCTTTCCAAGATAAATCCCGAGTGAATGAAACCCCAAGCATGTTCAAGGACGATGCAGGACCGAGCTGAACATTATTAAACATTAGTGGGTACTCCTGTGGAAGATTTTGTCAGCTTGATAGGTGTAAGAACTGAGTCTTTGATGCATTAAAAACAACAAGATTATTTTTACCCCAGTCAGAGATACGAGCCAAGTCAGACATTAGGTGTGCTTGTTAAAGTAACTGCCGAGATGAGCGTTGCGGGAACCGAATGGAAAGGTGAAGGGTGGAATCATCAGCGTCCAAGTGGATAGGGTTAGATGTGCAGCTTAGAAGGTCATTGATGAATAAAAGGAAGAGAGTTGGTGATAGGACAGAGCCCTGAGGAACACCACTGTTGATAGATCTAGGAGAGGAACCATGGCCATTTAAACAGTGGCTATAGAACAACCAGAAAGGAAGCTGGAAATGAAGGCACAGAAAGAAGGATAGAATCTGTAAGAGGGCAGTTTGGAAATTAAAGATTAATGCCAGACTCGATCGAAAGCCTTTGAGATGTCAAGTGCAATGGCAAAGCTTTCACCAGAATCCCGAAATGAGGCTGACCAGAAGTCTGAAAGGTAGGTGAGAAGATCGCCACTGGAGCGTCTCTGACAGAACCCATACTGACGATCAGAAAGAAGGTTGTGATAGGAAAGATGCTTTAAAATTTCTCTGTTAGGAATTGACTCGAAAACTTTTGAGACACAGGATGTTAAAGCAATTGGACGATAGAGGATTGGGAATGGTCACCCTTCCTTGGGACTGGATGAATGAGAGCAAACTTCCAGCAAGAAGGAAAGGTACAAGCTGATAGACAAAGGCGAAAAAGTTTACCTAGTTAGGGTGTAAGCATAGAAGCAGTTTTTGAGGACGACAGGAGGGACTCCATCAGGTCCATATGCCTTGTTAGTTTTGAGGCCAGTGATGGCAGAAAATACATAAGCTGAAGAAATTTTAATGTCAGCCATGAGGAAGTCATAGGGGAGAAGTTTTGGAGGAACAGCACCGGAATCATTTAAGGTTGAATTGGAGGAGAAAACTTGAGCAAAGAGTTCTGCTTTATCAGTAGAAGAAATAGCTACAGAGCCATCAGAGTAGAAAAGAGGAGGAACGGATGATGAGGTAAAGTTGTTAGAAAGGTTTTTGGCAAGGTGCCAAAAGGAGCTGAGTTGGACAGTTGAGAGATCATGGCCATGATCCACTCCAGGTTAGAATATGTGGCAGTAGCATGGTCCCCACACAAAAGAAAAGATATAAACAAGATTGAGAGAACAGCAACCAAAATGGTCCCCAGCCTGGCAGATCTGTCATTCAGAGAGAGGCTGGAAAGGCTAGATCTGCCTTCCTTAGAAGATAGGAGAGAGATGGGCAACATGATTGCAGTATTAAGGGCCATATTGGGAATAGATAAAATTGACAGAAAAAATTTGTTTGTATCGGATTGGAAAATAACAAGAGAACTTGGAATGAAACTGAAAAAGCCACGTTGCTTGATGGATATCAAGAAATATAGTTTTCCATATAGATGCAAAGAGCTGTGGAATAGCCTGGACAAAGAGATCTTCCAGTCTAGAAACTTAATCGAGTTCAGAGCAGAATTTGACTTATTGAGAAACAGAGACGGGACCTCACGTGCCTAACTCATTTCCTGTATATCACACCTAGATAAATACACACACACACACACACACACACACTCACACACTGAGGGATGGAGATGAAACATACGAAAGAGAGGAAGACTTGTGTGAAATAATGAACGGCAAGCTGCAGTCAGTTTATGTATTGGAAGAGGAATTTTTAGAGCCTGAATTGGAACCCAGGGTGACAGGAATGGTCGAAATTGCAGTTGACATGAATGAGGTGCAACAGCTGATGAATGATTTGGATGTGAGAAAAGCAGTGGGACCAGATGGTGTGGCTGGATGGATCCTGAAGGAATTTGCCGACCAGTTAGTGTGGCCAGTTTATGTCATCATCAAGACCTCGCTTGAAAATGGACAGTTACCTAAAGATTGGAAAAGAGCAAGTATTGTGCCAATCTTCAAGGATGGAGATAGGGAGGATCCACTTAATTATAGACCTGTGTCACTTACTAGTATTGTTTGTAAAATCTGTGAGAAAATTATTAGAAAAAGATGGATAAAGTATTTAGAAGAAAATGAAGTGATAACACCAAGACAGTTTGGTTTTAGAGAAGGAAGATCATGTGTTACTAACCTATTAAGTTTCTACAGTAGGGTAATAGATGTCATACAGGAGAGAGAGGGATGGGTGGACTGTGTCTATCTGGATCTTAAGAAAGCATTTGACAGGGTGCCCTATGGGAGGCTGCTGTGGAAGTTGAAGACCTTTGGAGGGGTCCATGGGAAAGTATTAAAGTGGATGGGAGATTATTTGATATGTAGGCAGATGAGGACAGTTATAAGAGACAAGGTTTCACAATGGAGAAATGTGACTAGTGGAGTACTCCAAGGCTCTGTCCTGGCCCCGATAATGTTACTGATATAGGTAAATGATTTGCTAGAGGGTTTGAATAGTTACATGAGTATGTTTGCAGATGATGCTAAAATCATGAAATATATTAAAAGTATTGATAGTTGTAAAGAACTGCAAGAGGACTTGGACAAACTCCACAGCTGGAGCCAGACTTGGAAAATGGATTTTAATGCCAAGAAGTGTCATGTATTAGAAATGGGAGTAAGTGAAAGAAGACCACACTGGACATATAAAATGGGCAGTGAGATAATTAGTAAAAGAAAGGATGAGATTATTCAGGATGACTTGTCACCAGAAAAGCATATAAATAAAACCATTGGGGGATCTTATAGATTATTTACTAACATGAGAGTGGCTTTTAATTATATGGATGAGGGAATGTTGAGGGAGTTGATAATGATCATGATAAGACCAAGACTAGAGTATGCGGCTGTGGTATGGTCACCTCATTTGAAGAAGCATGTTGATAAACTAAAGAGGTTTCAACGGATAGCAACGAGGATGATACCATGTTTAAGGGAACTCACCTACGAGGAGAGATTGGAAAAACTGAAGTTACTAACACCGCGAGAGAAGGGAAAGAGGTGACTTGATCACGATATTTAGAAATGTAAGAGAATTGGAAAGGATGGATAGAGAGTATCTTTTTGTGTTGGATGATGGAAGAACAAGAGGTCATGGCTTCAAGTTGAGGAAAAGTGGATGTCTTAATGATCTCAAATGGTTCAGTTTCCTGAACATAAGCATAAGTACAGTAATCCCTCTAATATCCGGATGTCCAATAACCGGACATACTCACTAACCGGACATTCTGGGCTGCCCAACCCCCAAAATGAAAAATAAATTGGAAAAAATCGATTAATTTTCAATTTTTTGGGACCGCGTCAGTTTGATTTTCCCGCGTGCGCCGATCCCCTCTGTTTACACTCGTGACGCCACTATCGGTCGCCATTACCCACTCCCCTCCTCCCTCGTGAACAACTCCGAAAATGGCGGCCGAAGTGATTGCTTTTGTGGTGATACCCTACCTCCTTCAGTGCTTGATACTGCTCTTCACCTTCTTCATCATGTGTCTGATGATGGCCCTGCCTCCTGAGAAGAGGAAAAGAATGGTTCTGACTCTGGAGAAGAAGAGGCAGATACTGGACAAGGTGGACGCCGGCTGGTCAACAGGGTGCATCTTACGTGAGTTCAACCTCCCTCGCTCCACCTTGTTTGATATCAAGAAGTCCTGAGACAAACTACAGCAGTACACGGCTGATTTCGCATCGAAGACCAGACGAAACGTGCAGAGGAAGGTGATGTTTCTAGACCACACGGGAATTTACTGTTGTGTACAGAGCAGTGAAGTGATGTTATTCCAGTTATAAAAAAAAAACCTTGGTGAAAGTGTTGGTGAGAAGTGCTGGTGATTCTCAAGTGGAAAGGTGTGTCAGGTGCAACGTCTTCCTGTCAGAGTCCGAGATGATAGAGTGGGTTATTACATCAGGACGGCCGCTTTTTGTTCGTAAGTACCCTAACTTCATGCCTAACGTCTTTTCATCATGCTGTACATGTGTTAAAAAATTACCGAGAATGTTAATCATAATTTCCTGCTTGCTATTTAATTTTTCCATGCATG
>JAGKTI010023185.1:0-14922 GCA_018397915.1 Birgus latro
CGCCACGTCCCTCTCGGACAGTTTTGCCAGTTTTTACTCAGATATTTTTGTCGTTTCTTCTGTCGAATTTCCCGTTTTTCCTTTCTTTTCGATCACTTTTTCACCTTTTTTTTTTTTTTTCGCTCTCAGGCGATTTTACCCAACTTGGGAAAAGCCTTTCATACTGAAGGGGCCAATGACGGCTTCGTATACCGGCTACAGTTCGTAATGTCTCCTGTGAGATGACTGAAACTGACGAGTGGTTAAATCATCGTTGTGAAGGGATTAAGCCTAACTTATATTTCTTCCCAAAAGTTGTCAAGTTTATGAAACGCTGTGCCTAGTCTAACAGTTGTTCAAATATTTGGCTTACCCACGAGAAAAATTCTTTTTTCAAAATATTATGGGCAACGAGGCACCTTTGAAGCCTTCGGTCGCGGCATGAAGAGATTAGAAGAATATCAAGAAATTTAAGTTCGAGAATATTAAAGTTTCCGGTTTTATTACTATATAACATATGAATTTAAAGAAATGTGCATTAAGCAGCAGAAACTAAACTAGTTACGCTTTGTAGTATCGAATTCTTTACTTCTATATAATGGGAACATGCAATACTTTCGGCCGGACTTGGACCCTCTTCAGAGACGTACCGGTGGGTTCCTTAACGTGTCTTGATACAGCAGCACAAGGAATAAATATTTTGCTCCTCAGTGCCCCCTTCCTCCCGGGCCTCTCCTGCACGCCCCACCATCACCCACTTCACTAACTTCCCAGGAGTTAACGGAGCCAATCCACCCATGACGTAGCCTGCCTCACCCCCATTTTCGAAAACATGAAGATAACATAAAGGCACCATTAAGGTGTAACGTACTAACGAAATTACTAAGATAGAACAGCAACGAAATCTCGCGTGCCACCGACAACATAGGATATTATCACCACCACCTGCTCCATCACATCTGTCAGTAAAACTCCTTCATTCTTATTTTCCTCTCTTTTCCCCTTCTCTCCTTTTCCTTCTGTCTGTTTTTCCCTTCCTCTCGAACCCTCCTCCTCCTCCTTCGTAAGTTTTTTTTTTCCCCCTTTTCTTTTTATTTTATCTTCCTTTTCATTTTTCTCCCTCTTCCTCCTCCCCTTCCTCCCTCCTTCCCTCCCTCTCTCTCATAAAAAGGAAACGACGGAAGGAGCATAACAAATTGGTAAAAGCAGATCAATCATGATTGACAAGGAAAGTACCCCAGGCTCGTTCAGATTGCTATTTTCATTTCCGGGTATTAAACAGATGAGAGTATATGAAGATAAATAAACAAGCAAGAGGGACAGAAGCCTAAGAATACCCTAATAAAACCCAAACAGGTTAAAAGAACAGAAGCCAGTAAGGAAAAGTGAAGAACTGCTGGAAAAACATCGCAAGAAGACTACAGCAGACCACCATAAAGAAAAACACATACAAAATGGCAGTATCAGGAGATAAAGTAAAGCAAAGTAAGCAAGACGATGGCACCAAAAGAAAGAAGGTGGAGAGAAGAGGGATCACAAAAGGAGGATAATAAGCGACCCTTAAAAAAAAACTTCTACGCACTTACGAGGGGAAATAATGAAGATGCAATAAAGTAATAAAGCAGAACCTGCGTATAAAGTAAATAAGATAAAGAGGTAAAGATGTGAAGAGAGGAGAGGGATCACAAGAAGAGGATAATGGGCCATCTCAGCTCAGGACCCTCAAGAGGAAATTTACACTCTCACCGTCACTCAAGCCGACTCGGGCCAGAAAATGCGACACTCTTCACATTTTTAGTCTCATCGTAAACACTGGTGAGCGTAAAAGCTTTCCAACGTATGATTTCCCGCAGATGCTTAACGAGGATGTGATATATTCTGGATTTTGGCCATATAAGCAGCTTTTGGACCGGAGGTGAGGGAGTGATTCTGGAAAGCTGTATGTGAAAAATTCTAAGTAAACTTCTGTAGCGGGTTTTCAGTAGTACAAAGAGAAGCAACAGCAATACCTAATGATCTCTTGGAAGCTATTTATACATGGATGCTATTGTCAAAAGTCAGAGATAAGGTGAGCAGAACAACAAACAACTCGCCTAAATCAAATTCTTAATAACAGGTGTCCTTTACCTGTTAATACTGCCGAGGTACAGGGGTGTGGTACCGTGCACTAAACACGGAATCAATTATATTAGAAAGAGTGTTACATGAACCAAATTATGGCGTGCGTGGCAAACAGTACCGGTGAAAGAACGATACCAGTGCTTTCCGTGAGTAAAGGGCAACTAACAGCACCATATTCGCCTCGTATCGTTTGCTAGGCGACGGAAGCTGACGACCACACCGTCCAGTACGTATACCAAAAGCAGCATCGTAACCTGCACCATCAGCAAGTTTTTGCGCGTGGGGGGAAGGGGCTGGTATATTCTTTACACTCACCCAGAACCAGGCTGTTTCCTCCGGTTTTATCAAGATATCCAAATACAGATCCGAGACCCTGTTCCTTATACAATCCCCTCCCCCAACACACATTTCTTTCTCCTCGCTGCAATTTGAATCCAGCCTGATATGAAGAGAGATGTCCTCAATTTATGCCTGTTGGAGCCGTGCTGGGTGGCTGCAACACAAACAATACAGAGGCAGGGATCAAGGGCACTCTAGCACATCGAACCAATTTAGAAAACGAGATACGGCACACATGTTTACCAAAAGCGTTCTGTCTGAGATCTCAGTTTTCAGCGTCCTAACAAAGTAGCCGGATGGAAAGTGAATTAATCGAGATAATGTCCTTCAAAATGCAAGGCAGTTAATTTACACGTTAGCTAGACATAAAGGCCACTGTGAGAGAGGGAAGCATTGGTAAAATGAGTTCACAAATCTATTTTTTAATGCTGCAATACTCAAATTATAGGCCAATAAGGGATATAGTGCACTGTGTTGCCTTCAGTCTGTTATACGCACTACCTTTTATCACACAGCTAAATAAAAATACTTTCAGGAAATAAACATTCCGTCAGCTCAGCCAACAGGGGCACTTACCAATGCTGTCTGAGCAAATACATCTCCCTTTCCCTTTGTCTTCCTCTCCCTTCCTCCCTCCGGCACTGCTTCTCTCCCTCCTGCTTTATTCTCTCTCCCTGTCTCTCTTCTCCCTGAACTCCTCCTCTCTCTCTCAACAGTGCTTTCATCTTGTACTTCTTTACCACAACCTTCCTTTCACTATCCCATTTTTCTGTCCTCCTCCAATGTTATCCCACATTTCAAAGAATTTTTACGCACATTTCTTTTTGCCCGAGTATTATTAGCTACCTTAGTCATTATTACCTCCTCCTTTATCACTTCACTACACTGTATCTCCCTACCAACACACGATTTTATTCAGCCTTGGATACAGAAGGGAGTGATGAAAGCGATTTTTAACATTTCCAGATCGACAAGTGGCTCATAAACTGAATAAAACTGATACTAACAAGAATATAATACAAATGAAGTACTCATAAGGAAAGGGTTAAGTTCCAGCCAACAAAGACCTTCCTTCCACCTTCCTAGTCTCTCTCGGTCCTCTCTACCTCATATTAATTCAATTTCCTCGTTAATTTTTTTCGCCGCCTCCCGCCTAATATTCATTCTCCCATTCACGACGCGACTTCCTTCCTCTATCTCACTATCCTGTTCCCGCCTCTTCCTTTCTACCTTCAGTTTTTTCCATTTTACCACTAGCTGTTTAGATTATGCACAGTTTATCTTTTACCTCACTCTACTTCCTTCCCAGTCATATATCCTCTCCTTAACCTCTCCTCTATCAGTCTTAGCTACTTCCTTCTCCTTCGTTCTCAGTATCCTTTTCCTTAATCATCTTTTCTACTTTTCTCCGCTCATCCACTAACAAATTAGCTTAGACACCTTATTCTCTACTTTTCTCCCGATACTTTTTCCCCTCTCCATTACGCTACCTCCTTCCTTCAACTCGTTCTACTGTTCCCTCCCCGTCCTCTCTATCTCCTACTTTTTTCCCTTTTCCCATTACCAATTTAATTTAACCATCTGGCTTTTTACCCCTCTCCCAATATTTTTTCCTCCCCCTTGACTCCCAGCCAACCACGACGCTGCTTCCTTCCTTCATCCCAGTCTCCTTAGATCCACCCCTTTTTCTACTCCCTGGTTCTCCTTTTTCCCCACAAACAATTCAGTTTAACCCTTTGCCTGTTCGGATTTCTCTTGACTGAGCAAGATCGCCTGGTGTCAACCTAAATCAAATTACTCTACACACTCTCACCAATAACTCCTCGAACGCCACGAGCAATAAAAAAAAAAAATCTCTCCGTTGTATTATAAGACATCACACTATGCTTCAACGATACTGCCAAGCACTAGACATGGGTACGATAATATACGATACGGTCACAATCATGCGTACCAACCATTTTGAGATGGCAGGCCCAAGTCTGCTCATTTCCATGTCCATTTTCAATTTTTATTTTTAGTAAATACTGTACCATTTAGAGAAGAAGGAAATATTTTTGAAGCCTTTGACTTCTAAATTATTTCTGGCTTGAACAAAATTGGTGTTAGCTCATATACAGTAAATACCAAGGCACTCCTACGGTGGAGAATATAATATCGAAGTTTTCCTTCCCTCTCTGCCTCCCTCCCAATATTTTGTTCCTCTCCTTTGACACCCCAGCCAACCACGACGCTGCTTCCTTCCTTCACCCTATTGTCTTAACCCCTCTTTCCTTTCGACTAACTATTTCCCCACATTCCCATCAACAAAATATTTCCGATATATTTTCTCTCCCTCCCTCTATGTATTTACTTCTTTAGTTCCTACCGAACGACGAATTTTCTTTCCTCCCTAATTCCACTTTCTCATTCCTACCCTTCCTTTCTACTTTTTCCCACTGAGATTTTTTTTTTATTCATTTTTCCTTCTCTTCCCACCTGTCTCTCCTAACAATTTTATCCTCTTCCTTACCCCCAGCCACCCAAGACGGCACTACCTCCTTCCCTCATCCAATATCCATATTTCTTTTTCCTCATTTTACAGATTAAATTCGCGGCATCTTGTCTCTCTCCATCTCTCCAATTCCCCCCAACCCCCCCCCCCTCTCTCTCTCGATAAGCGTCCTCTCTTTTATCTCTTCGTAACCACGTTCCTTCCTTCCTTCCCTCCTTCCTTCCTCACGCTTCTCATCAACCCCTCCTCTTCGTGTCTTCCTGACGAAGTTGGTGGACTGTTTCATCACCATCATTCACTCATTATTCTAGTTTCATCATTCACTCATTATTCTAGTTTCATCATTTACTCATTATTCTAGTTTCTGATTAGCTTCTGTGTCCCCCTTTCTTTCCTTTTTTTCAGCTTATTCACGCACTTCTGCCCTCCGTCATCCCATTCCCTTATTCCCAGCCTTTGTGACGAGGTCGGCTGAGTGTGATCGGGTATCGTAAAAGTGTGGTACCAGCGGCAAAACTTCCTACAAAAGAACTTCTCCTGGCCCACCCCTCCTTCATCTTCTTTTCCTCCTCTTTCTTCCTGCAAAACAACTTCTCCTGTCCCTTCTCCCTTCCATTATACTTCGTGTGATACCTCTTCTGAGTCTTATTCTGCCTCTTGTAGTATTATTTTGTTCTGTCGTAATTTTCTCTGATTCCTCGCTTCTTTCTTCCCCTCCTCTTCTTCGGTAACTCTCTCTCTCTCTCTCTCTCTCTCTCTCTCTCTCTCTCTCTCTCTCCCGGCTCCAAGAAAAAGATTTATAGGGACTTTATGGAGGAGTGATCGGAGGCCGAGGCGGAGGCGAATTGGGTGGCGAGAGTTAAGAGGAAGGGAAAAGGAATGGCTTCAGACCATTAGGCAGGGCGTGAGAAAGACTACTGAATGGGTGGCGAAGGGGGCAGTGTGTAATGGTGAGAAAGACTATTGAATGGGTGGTGAAGGGAGGTGTGTATAATGGATGAGAAAGATTACTGAATGACTGGTGAAAGGGCAGGATGATCGGGAAACAATGTAATTTGTTGGGTGAATGAACAGTAAGAGAATAAAAGTAACTTTCCAGGATACCATGAAAAACTGGAACTCACCAAAGTCGCTAGTAACGTCTCGACAATCTTTACAAGAGTTTACAAGTCTGTCTGCCTACGCATCCGGTATGCATGGCCAGTTTTGAAGATACAAACTGCTTCGGTACTGATATGACTCGAATGACGGTCACCACCATCATAGTAACCAGTATCACAGAAACTAAGCTTGGTGGTTTGAGGGGGAGCACAGCCCCTCGACCCTAATCCAGCAAGAAAATATCCATACACTTTTTAAAACAAAGCCATGTGGGTCTGTATGAGTATACTGTCAAGTTCAGTTAGGTTGCAAACACCAGAGGAGCTACACTTGAGGGTTAGGGAAGGGTGAGCACCGCCTATCCTCAATCTTTTAGATAATGTCCATAGCATTCAAGATACATTACCACATGTTGAATTTATGAAGCTTTGTTGAACATATGTTCCTTAACCCTTTCAGGACGTGTGTATTTATTCTGGCTACCACCGGGTAATTTAAGTCAGCTTCAGAAAAGTCCCAATCATTTCTTCACTGCAGTGAAGTTATTCTGTTTCGTATTTGCCACCACAACACAAATTAACTAAGCTCAGGATGGACGTCTGTAAGTGACGGGGTAAAGAAAAACTGGGTAAATTTTGCGTCATCTTCACCAAAAGTTTTTATACAGACGACACTGGATACTACGACAGGCTCACCAATCCCACCAAAAATATCTCCTTCCTATTCTTCTTCCTCCAAGTTATCTCTTCCTCCTCCAGGTTATCCCAGGAAGGGAGGGCAGAAGCCAGCACAGGGAAGGAAGACTGACAAACGTGTGGGCAGGACACTAAGCATACACAACGCGGCGCCATGATTCCAAGCCTTCCGGGAACGTGTCAGCAGGAGGGACGCCAGGATTGAAGAGCCGAAAGAGGGAGCTGTCGGGAAGTTTGGACAATTTTTATGTTGGTTTATCTTGCTGGTTGTCTCTGGCTGGCTCTGTCACTCCTGTATATATCGATGAGCCCCTCCCCCCCCTCCCTCTCTCTCTGCCTCCTCACCTGCTTGGCCATTCAGTACCTGTGGTTAATTAACTTAGGTGATTTTTACCCTCCCGCACCTGTGTCCCCGGCACTAATCACGATGAATTATTTTTCGTCCTGAACCTGACTGTTTACTCCACCTAATATTTATGTGTCCGGCGTCTTTACCTAACGAATAACTTACTTAAATAAAACAAGATTACTTATGAGTCCATTTACTCCCAACCCATATAAATATTAACCCTAACTCTAATGCTCTATTCTAACTACCACCAGGCGGTTTTCTTTAGATGAGATTGAATCATAGGAGACTAAATGTTTACAGTCACCATGAATCCTCTCATGGTCAGGAGAACTCAGCTACTGTATTCCAGCTAATCCCATGCGATTTCCTCCAACGGAGAGTGAATCACAGGAGCCGGAAACTTAAGTAACTCTCAGATGGCGTTGGATTATTGCTGACTCATAAAAGGTTCCCTAAGACAGATAACTGGCAAATTCTCCTTATTGTTAATTTATCTGGGCAAACGTCAGGGTACAATTGAGACTGGTTACGCAACACAAAAACTTGTTTGGTAATATCAGTCTGTATACTGCTAAAACAGGGAAGTCCAGTATATACAACATTTATGCAAAAATATCGAGCATGTCTAGAATTATTCACCAACATATGATGGCGGCACCTGACAAATCAGATTCTCTCGAGTGGATGTTTGGCACTTCTACTACATATACATAAGTGTGTAGTGCAGGTGTAAACTGTATGCACATCCCCCAATGTGTTGTATCTGCAAAGCTTTACGATTTTCTGCCTAATCTTGGCTTCAAAAACACTACACTGAAATGCAAGAGTAAGTGCATCGGGTGACGAGTGTCAGTGTCGAGGTGCTATATATGCGGCCATTGTGTTAGTAAGCAATGTCAATGTGAGAAACATTTGCGCTGAGGCCAACTGCAATATCTCCCTCTCTTCCTCCATCCACTCCTACACCTCTCCACTTCCTCCTCCCTCCTACCCACGTTTTCGCCCCTCCACCGCTCCCCCCTCTCCCTTCCTCCCTTCCCCGCTCATTTCCTCCTTCCTCCCTCCTTCCCTCTCACCCACCCCTCCTTCCTCACTGGTTTCGGATCCAATTACGCATTCAACAAACGCTGCAGTCTTGTCTTGCCTTCGTATGCATTGTATGTCTCGTGTATATAACCCTCGGGGAATTCACAGTGTTCCTGCTTTACTTTACTCTGACCACTTTAACCTGACCTAAAATTGCCATCTCTCCATCTTGTATGCTGAGATGTGACAGGAGATGAACACAAGAATATGATATTAATAACGATGTGTCATGGGTAGGATGTAGAGCCGTAGTATTGTCTTATGCCGTCACTGAGCTACTGGAAACAACGACAAAAAAGATGAACATCTCTGCCAAGTTACGATGAACGAACTACAATATATTTATAACAACAGTCGACATTACAGTATTAGTCAAGGGTTTTGAAAGATATCACAATATTTTCCAATAAACTGTTGACTCCCTCAGTCCGAACTCGTCATATTTCATTTATTATTACTATCCTCTGATGTGTTAATTCAGCTTTGGAGAGCTGGGGGAGTTATTTGAAGTCTCCATTACCCTCCCCAACACTAGCGAGTCCCCTAAGCTGAATGAAATAGTCTGGTGTTTGCTAGATTAAAATGAAAAATATGTGCTTAATACAGTCATCTGGGGCTGGCAAGACTACAGTGAAAATACGCCTGGGATTCAGAGTCAACCGTACAGTAGGAGAGACATGAGCGAGGTTCGAGCACTTCACCTTCTCAGTATCAGGATGGCTTTTGTACAAAATCTGCTGCCATCAGACGATTTTAGTTTTCTTAGGGGTGACCTTCCGTTGTTACCTGAAGTAAGTCGCACTTAACTCCTTCACTACGTGAGGGATGTCTAACATAAGATCGCCTGGCGGTAACAATGATGCAATACAAAAGACGTCATTGTGGTCTTGGGGTAGCTTCTGGCCACAACAAAAGTACCTAGACAGCACAGCAACGCCTGAACCTTGACCCTAACCCACGACCTGATCTCTGATGGATGTGCACTAAATCAAACCACGCTTCCCAGACCCACACACTAAGCCAAGGTTGATCTAAATCTAATCAGGCATTCATGACAAAGGCACACCCTCAGCTTTGACCCTGAGCCTGACCTTTGATGGATCTGCACCAAAATCACATCGCTCCTACCCAGACCCACACACAAAGTATGTACACTACCAGTTTTGATTAAAATCGGATCTGAATTTCATTATATACACAGCAAACATACATACATGCATACAAAGAGCTCCACTGCAAAAGCTTACCCTTCAACGATGCATATAAAACCATTATCAAACGACCACACCCCCCACACTCCCCCCCCCACACACAGTCAACAGAAGCAACGAGGCAGAATACAACAGAGGAGAATGAGAAAGACGATATACGATGAAAGGGGAGTGATGAAAACGGCAGTCAGGGAATAAGCAAATTGCCTTTCGAGAATAGAATAGCAAAGTTGAGGAATTCCAAAGTTGGCTACGAACTCTTCCTCTGCCCGATTCATTCCTGAGATCACTTGCCAGGAGACCCAGAGTGGAGGTGGAGAGGTGAGGAAAGAGAAGGTAGGAGATATTGGAGAGAGAGGGAGAGAGAGAGGGAGAAATGCGAAGATTCAGAGAAACGTGAAGAGAAAAGGAGAAATATGGAGAGATATGAAGGAGGAGAATCGACATACAGGCTATGGGAAGTGAAGAGAAGAATGAGAGGAGAAGAAAAATAGAGGAGGGGGGAAAGAGAAGAGCAGCGAGGTGAGCCAATTAAAACAACGGGGAAATAATTACGTGAGCATTAAACTAAAGGGAAGAAAGGAAGATAAGTGATGAAGAGCTAAAGTAGGAGAAGGCAAAGCAGTTGTGCAAGATTTATGATGCACAATGCGTTGAGATTACAAGAGTTAGAATGTTTACCCCTTCAGTCCCACACTTTCATTCACCTAAGAAAAGACTTTGAAATGAAAGGGTTACACAGCCTTCAATAAACCCTTCACTAATAATGTGCTCCAGTAAGTTTAAGTAAATCGGCTGGTTGCAACAAGAAAAGTATAGAAAAACAGACTTTCTTTTCATCTGAAAGAATTGACAATAGGAACGGTGAAGAATGGGATATGGTAAGAATATAAAAAAAAAAAGTGGGACTGGGAAAGGAAAACGAGGAAATGAGAAACGAACTAAGAAGGAAGGGTGTCGAGTGAGTAGATGGGATGGGCAGGTATTTAATCAAGGGAACTGGAAGACGTGGGACAGAGGGGAGACGAGGGGAGACGAGGGGAGTGAATGAATTACTGGCAGTGATGGGATACAAAGCAGCAACTGAGCGTAATTACCACCGACAATCAATGGGATGGCACTACCTTACAAGTCCTGAGGCAGCACCTGACTTGGCGGAAAATGACGAAGAATTTAAACCCATACAACAGTCCCGGCATTCTTTTTTTTTTTTTTTGCACAAGTTTCATCATCAAGACTTTCGGCGTTTGTTTGTCTCTCCCCCAAAATATAATTCACTGAGCTTCTGTGGTGTCTGTCCCTTAACGAACCTCTGGCATGTCTAAGCCGTCTACATTACCCTTATGCTCTCCCGTCACATCCTAGCCCCCCCCCCTTTCAGGGTAAAAGAAAAGACAATAAAAGCCAATAGACCTTAATCTGGTTTCTCTGCTTCAGCTCCTTATTCTCCGTCTTTTCTTATATTCTGGTAATCTCAATACTTTTATTTTTTATTAAGAATAAACTTTCTGATTTGGAGGGGTTTGGTCTACCCCTCTTTAACCTCTTCACTACAGGACGTATTCCCTAAGCGAAGTAACATTATTTTGGTGTAAGTAAGCAAAGTACACAGCTAAAAAACACGCTATAAAGTCTCGTGAAGTCCATAATATTTGTAGGCCGCCTGGTGGTGGAGGTGGTGTAGACAGACGACACTGATGGATGGAGAGGAGCTGAGTGTTGCTGGCCTACACGGTGTTTTGTATAATATTTCGCTTTGTTATCATCACCTACACACACACACTACATTGAACACACACACACACACACACACACACACACACACACACACACACACACACACACACACGCACATGTATGGTCTCACTCTTAACAACTTATCTTTTTACCAAACAGTCACCATTGAGAAAAAGATAATAAGGAACACATTACTAACGGAGGATATATGAAGACCCAGGTAAGCGGAAGAACGAAGAGGGAGGAAGAGGAAAAGTGAATGTAGGGAAGGAAGGAGACGGAGTGGATGAACGATAACGAGATAAGGGGAAAGAGGAGGAGGAGGAAAAGGGGGAAGAGGACTGGAAGGAGAGTGAGGAGAAGACAGAGCGAAGTGGGGAGAGGGGAGGGTGTAAAAGAAGGAGGAAGAAAAAGGAGGAGGGCAAGGGAGGGGCAACATCCTGGTCGTTCAGCACCGGACCACTGCACCAATTGTCCAGCGTCCATCATTACTGACCTCGTCCACAAAAGACCACACCCAACCCAGGAATAGAGGCTGACCAATGGCTACTGACCCTTACTGACCATTACCCATACCGGGAATACTGCAGATGCTTCTCGTATGGAGATTGAGCTAAGAATAAGACTTGAAGATGACGACACAAAGAACAAGACCCAACCCACTCATGGAGGCTGAGATGAAGAGATCCAAAGAAGACGACCTAGAAGAAGACCCAGAGGAGAAGACCCAACCCACGCATGAAAGCTGAGCAGAGAAGAAGACTTTGAGAAGACCCAACTCACGTATGGAGGCGGACCAGAGTAGGCAGGAGACTTTGTGAAGAAGACCCAACACAGGTATGGGGATTGAGAAGAGAAGATGGCAAAAGAAGACTTAGAAGTAGACCGAAGAGAAGAGTAGGACCTAGCCAAGAACCTAGCCAAGAACAAAGCCTACCCACATACAGAGGCTGCGCAAAGAAGACCCTGAGAAGAAAGGACAAATAGAATACACCCATTCCTCTGTGGAGGCTGAGCACAGAGGCTGTTGACCTCTTACATGCTTTTCCCGTCCGTCCTGTGGAAAAAAAAAAAAAAAAAAAAAAAAAAAGCAAACCTGCCCCCACGAACACACACACGCACAGTCAGTCGGACAGTCGGTGTTGCAAAAAGGCTGATGAAGGTGTGCATGAGTAAAGCCTTGTTTGACTATAAAACTGTTCTTTTTTTCAGTTTTCTTAATCAGAGCTGTTGTTGTTGAAATTGTTGTTGTACTTGTTCAGAGATACGCTGCATCTTTGCAAAACGAATTAGTGCTTCTGAAGTATTCTTGTCAGTGTTTTGTTAAAAGTGGCTGGAGTTTAGAGAACGCGTGGTAATACTGCACCAGGATGTCTCGCAGTGGAGTATACGCGCGACATCAACTACTTAACCCAGTTCCATGATTTAATTGTCCCCCCCCCCCACACACGTACCATCTGGGGACTAATACCCACCATTTGCATTATATGTTTAGGCTATGACCTTCACAACTGGTGTAGTGGTATTACCAAGGATGTTTACTGTGTATATATATCATGTCGACGGCGTTGTGGAATGGCTGTGGAAGCTCCTTTAACAAAAAATTCATGTCGGCCGATTTCCTATAAAATAAAAAAAAACGTGATCTGAACTTGTGATCATGACACCCCAAGATCATTTCTTTGACCAGTCTAAGTCACACGGCAAAATTTACGGTGTTAGGCAACATTCGAAAAGACACAAGAAAAAAAAACGTAATATATATTTTCATAAACGGGATTAAAGCGTCTGACTATAGATAGATATAAATGGTCTGTTCACATATATATATATCTCATATTTATACGATGACAACTGTTTTAAGGAGAATATATATGGCGGTAACGTGTGTTTTAATAATTTTACATAATTAACACCACATGCCATCTTATGAATATCCTTATCAATCCTTTTATCATCCATTCATCCAAGCCTCTATCTTCCCCTTGGCAACCTTATCAACACAGCGGCAAGAAAAACAACAAAAAACGTTATAGCGCCGAAGGGGTTAACAAATCAAATAAACCAGCCCTCTTAACTTCATCCCTCAGCACCCCCACCTCCACCCATAACCCCCCCCCCCCCCCCTCCACCCCCTCCCCCCCCCCCCCCGCTTCACACCCCGTCCCCGACCCCCAGGCTTAGTTGTTAATGCGGTGCCTCGTTATTGCCCGCCGATGGGAATGACTCAGCCTTACCCAGAGTATCGTTTCCTAGAGTATTTGAGACTTGGGATATGACTGGTGACGGAAGGGGGGTATTGGTTTAAGTTTTCTTACACATTTTAATAACTTCTTTCCATCTCTCTCTCTCTCTTAGTAATGGAAGAGGCTCTATCCCCCCAAAAACACCCACCCTCCATTCCCCCTCTCAACCTGTCACCGTCTATATATAAACAAAAGACTGGAGCTTTCGGCCCATCAGGGAAGAACAATTAGGGAGAGATCACACGAGTCGGCTCCGGAAATCAGAGCCGAGTAAATCCCTTATCTATTGCGTTCGTTAGGAGTCTTCAAGGCCGCAACTTACGCCAATCCACCGTGATCCCAACTGATGAGGGAGTCTTTCGTGGATTTGTATATATCTGGGTCTTTGCCTCGCGCCGGTATCAAGGTCGGTTATCGTGGGTTTTAGCGGCGGGTGACGGTGATTCTGATTTAAGGAGTGGGTCGGATTGCTTCACCTCGTTATTAATGGATCTCAATGACATGCTGTTAATATTTCTTCCAGTTTTGTGTTTTCTGTTAACTTGTTTTTGGATCCTGCCTGACCCCCGTCGTCAGGTGGGAAGAAGTGTTACGATGATGACAGAAATACCTAATGATGAATTTACTTACGGGCTCTCCACCCTGAGCCCGTGCCACACCTGTGTGGCGAATCTCATCATCATTATCGATGAATTTAAAATCCATCATTAAAATAAATAAATAAATAAATAAATACATAAATAAAGGCACCAGAAAAATTACCTTGGGAATTATGTAAAAAAAAATACACATAAAACAGGCACCTAGAAAAAAAATATACAGAGAAAAAAGTATTGCTATGTGTTAAAACAAACTGATGCTATTTAATGCGAAAAACACTGATGGGCCAGACCTGAGGAGAACCATTAGCCGGTAATGAAGCCCCAGGCCAGCCAGTTCCCAGGAGTAATTAACGGTAATAAGGTATTGGATGCTGCCTACCCTCCTTCTGACACCCACACCCCACACCTGTCTAATTATACCCCCCCTACACACTCCTACTGATTACACCTCATAGCCATTAACACAGTAATTATTCTCCCAACCATCACTCTCTTACCCTCATTATTCCTCCCCCACCAAACACCTCATCTCCCCTTACATATCTCCCCCATACTTACCCTCCACCGTCATAACTAAATCCCCCACTATAACCATCATGGATATATTGTATACCTTTCTTCTCCCCCTGTTACTCTCCCCCTCCCCACACTCCCACACCCTCCCTCTACCACCCATACTTCCCATCCCCCCCCTCTCCCCACACTATATCTCTGTTACATCTTCCCTTTTCTCTGGTAATCTCCACAACCCCAATGATTATTACCTCCCTCCCTCCCCCCCATCTCTCTCTCTCTCTCCCTCTCTCTTTCTCTCTCGACCAAGGTATGAGTAATCTTGATCTTTCTGTCGTTTAGCTAATCACTAGATGCGACATGGGACGAGAGGCTGAGTATTGTAGAAAAAAAAAAAACGAGCAAACACAAATTGACCACAAATGAAAAAGGTTATGAAATTAAAG
>JAGKTI010023186.1:0-14922 GCA_018397915.1 Birgus latro
TGGAGGAGAAGGTAGGGGATAGGAGACTGACAATGGAGGAGGAGAGAGGGTGAAGGGGGGGTTGACGCACAAGACTGAAAGCCACCGATAAGAGTACGTGTGAGAAGCGGCTCAGGAAAAATAAAGCAGTTAACCCTTACAGTGCTAGGGCCGGACACAGATGAATAAATTATGTTTAAATTTAGCTTTGGTGGGTTATCTAAATGAGTCAGTAGCAGGGGGAAAAAAAAAATAAGGAAAATCACTGAGCATACACTGTCTTGTATGTGAGAAATGTGGCTAAGGCGAAATTAAGTGCTAACCTTTACACAGAACTTTACACAGATGAATAATTTATACTTTAGGTTAGCGTTGGTGGATTACTTAAGTGTATCAGTAGCAATAAAACGGCTAAGGAAAGTAAGGATGTCATTGTCATATACGTGCGTTATGTTGCTAAGGTGAGAAAGATTTTATCCTTACACAACACTACTCCGTTCATTTTAACATGGCGTAAACTTGCCGTCTCTCCATCTTGAATACCGAACTGTAGCAAGAGATTGAAACTAAAATATGGTGCTAGTCAAGAACAGCTGCAGAAAATTGATATAAAGAGGTTATATTATTTTCTTCTGTCAATGCGCTACGAGAATATGCTTAAAAAAGATGAAGATTCCGCCTAGTTTAGGTGGAAAAACAATTGGACACTTTTAATAATATCTTGCTCTCTTAAAGGCGATTTATTTTGCTTGAGACTTTATTCTTGAGGGCTAAGGGACAGTATTGTATAAAAAAATAAAATAAACTTCACCATTAGGGCGTTCTCCATCCCTGTAAAAAAAAAAAAGACGCACCGAAATAAACAACAAGCGTGAGGTAAGGAAAGTACGGTATAGAGAATGAATATAAATATTTATATACGATACCGGCAGTAAAATGAATGACGGGATGAATATAGATTGAGAAAAGCGTCGAATTTGTAAGCTGAGCAGAGACACGAGGGATAACTGATAAAAAGATGCAATAGTGTGCATAAATGAGAAGAGAATAAATGAACAGAAGAATATTGAAACTGAGTATAAGCTATTCCCATGTGAGATGCTGTTAAATAGGAATAAAAAATATGAATAAAAAGTGAAAAACGGGTAAAATGTCTACACTGACGATAAAGAATGAAAGATAAAGAAACAATGATGTGCAATATTTGTGTAAGAAACAAGAAAATTCCAACACCTACGCATTTTTCACCCAATTCTCGCAACCATTGAACGATTTAAATGACTCTTGGATTTAAGAAATAAACGAGTCACATGTAATTCATCTAGGCTAAAAAGTCTCTCGCAAGCCTAATAAATATAATCTGGCTGTGGCAAAAATAAACCAACAAAATACATAATCTGATTCAACGGGTTAAGAATACAGCGTGAATATAAACAATCTGTGTATGATGGCTGCGGGAAAATACTGTACTGACCAGAAATATATAATGAGAAAGGAGCAGAATACATAAGCTGCTGATGAATAAAACAAGAGGGATAAGGAAGGACACACAAAGCCTTTAAATATATACCGTAGACCTGAGTGTGATCTAGATAAGTTAATGATTTATGCCAGGAAATGAAGGACAATAAGAGATGGCATACGTCAAGCTGTTTTGAGTTGAGGATTCCAACTAGAATGACTGGCTGACGCGCAAACAGATAAAGCCAGGACTGATATTTTAGGTGACGTAAGTTTAAAAGTGAATATACAGTTAACATAATCACCACTGTTTTGAAGTTAATTTTTCTGTCAGGCTTTCTAATGAACTGAACAGTGCTTCCCAAATGCACGCACACTCACACGCACACCATGTAAAGACCGTAAAGACAGCTTTTAGCCCATCCGCTGCTCTCATTTTGTCTCCACACTTCCATTAACTCAACCTCAACAACACCCCTTCCCCCATCAACATTTTCCTCCCAAGTCATTCTGGTCTAAGAAATTCATGCCCAACTAGTCCCTGTCAACTCAACCCTCGATTCGTCATCCCCAGCGTGCCTTCCCCAACTCGTCCCCAGCAACGTCCCCTCCTCAATTCGTTCCCACCAACGCACCTGCCTTAACTGGTCCCCACCAACGCACCTGCCTTAACTCGTCCCCTTCAGCTCGACTCAACTCGTCCCCCAGTTCAACTTTCCCATCAAACTCAACCCCATGAACTCCTTCCCCCTTCCCTTGACTGTCGCATCGAGGACCCCAGCCTGCGGACGCCGTCATACCCCGAGCAGTGATTTATCCATGAGTGGTGTCCGGCAAAAGGCAGGAGGGAGTGGACTGGGCTAGATAATGGGCTATGATGAATGGGTTATTGCCTCGCCTTCAGATGACGCAACCTCAGTCTGTCTTCTCGCGGGAGGAAGATGAACGAGAAAAAGGAAGGACCGATGTGACTAAATGCAAGTGAAGTCAGAAGTACAATATAGCCTGCTTGTATTTGCCAATGAAGCCTAAAGTCGCAGCAGACAAGATTCCATGAACGAAAAACAATGTAGGAGAAATTAGTAAATATCACCGGAATCTTATGTTACTGTGCAGACAGTGAGTTAGTTTCACAGGAGATACAATTCGTAGGAGAAAATGAAGGACAATTATATGCCACTGGAGGTAAGGTTTGCAAGATACCAAGCACTACACACAAATAACTGTGTAGATGGCGCTGAGTTGGTACCGGTAGTTATATTCATTCGCTGACCACATACATAATCACGAGTAAGTACATGAGTAAATGACAATAGATGGTTTTGATGACACCGTATACAAAGTACTTATGCATAACAATAACAAGTAAATGCCGTTAGAGATAAACGCACTGATACCATGCACAAAATCCAGAAAGACTACTGCAATGTGGGTAAATGACAGTGGGTAATGTATTCGTGTCAACATAATACCGTGCACTAAATAAAAATGGAAGCTATAGTAACGACAAACCATCATTAACAAAACTGGAATAACTGTATGCAAATGAATTAGCTGTCATCATCGCCACACTAATCGTCATCATCATCATCATCATCATCTGCAGCAGCAACCTATGGTCATTAAAAAACAGGGTAGGTAAAAGAAACAGTATTAACATGTACGGCTGAGGGTAATACATATGATGCAGTAAAAACAAAAAAACAAATAAAAACAGCCACAGCATCATCAAAACAACTCTCATGACAAAAATTATGAATACGTGTCGAGATAAGCCAAATGACTAAAATAAAAAAATGAAGTAAATGTGTGGTATTCTTTATGTAAAACCTATGTAACAATTTTGAAGCAATAATGTTGGGTATATATTTAAGTAAAGTATTTTCAACCTAACACCAGAGTATTTACTAAGTCGTAGTGAAACCCATGTGATGTGTGTGTGTGTGTGTGTGTGTGTGTGTTATTAGTAACTATGAAAGCATTTACAAGAAGTTTGGTGTGTGTGTGAGATAGCACATGAAGTAAGGAGTGTATATGCGTATATTTCCATATAAATACCCTTGTAAGTTCAAAAATACAGTACGTAATTAGCAGTCTTACTAACCATGCCACATCCCTCTCCCTCGCCCTCAGACTCCATCACAACCAGCCACCACACTCGGGTCCCATGCCGAGTGTGAAGCAGAATATAAACTACGCATCCACCTGGTTTATTTCTAAATTAACGAGGGTGTGATCACTATCTGCGTGGGTCGGTCGTACGTCTTTGTTCTTGCCTCGGCGGGAGTCTGACATTATGCAAAGTGTGATAGACAGCAACACCCTCTGCTCCTCCCCCTCCTGCTCCCCCCTTCCCCCTTCCTTCTCGTTCCCCCACCTTCCCTCCCTCCTGTTCCCCCTCCCCTTTCTCCTTCCTCCCCTCCCTTCGTCCCTCTTAACTCCCCCCTACTCTCTCCCTCCTGTTCTTCCTCTCAATCCCCCTCCCTTCCTCCTGTTCTCCTCTCCCCCTAACTCCCTCCTTTACTATCCCTCCCTGTCCTTCCCTCCTTCCCTGTCTATTCTACTTCCTTACTCTTACTCTCCCATCCTCTATTCCGGCAGCAGCCCTCTCCTCTCTCCCTATCCAACACCCCCTCCCGTCTCCCTCCTCGTTTGTTCCTCCCTCTCACCTCCCTCTTATCACTTCCTCCTCGTTTGTTTTCCCTTTTCTTCCTTTCTACTCCCTCACTCTCTCTTCCACCCCATACGCCACCCTCTTCCCTTTTCCTCTGCCCCGATTGCTGCTCTTCACCGTCCTATTCCCTCTAAGCTCCCCATCTTGCCCTCTCACCACCCTCCTACCTCTCCCTCCCTCTTCGTTCGCCCTCTCCATTCTTATTCCCTGTCCCTTTCATCCCTCTCTTTCAGTCTGCTTCTTTAACACCTTCATTCAAACCCTTCCCTTCTCTTCTCCTATGTCTTCCTCTCCCCCTCCCTCTCTCTCCACTTATTCCTCTCTATCCATTCTCCTCCTCCTCCTCTCTCTCTTGCTACCCCTCACTCTGCTCCCCCTACCGCTTCCCGTCTACCATTCCCCTCCCTCCTGGTCTCTCATCTCTCCCTCTTAATTTCCAACATTCCTTTCACTCAGTCTCTCCATCTCTTTTTGCCCCTTCCTTTTTACTCCAACCCTTGCTCCTTACCTCTCACTGTCAACTCCCATTTGAATTTAGCCACACTCTTATCTTTTACCTCTTTCCCCCCCCTCTCTCTCCCTCTCTCTCTCTCTCTCTCTCTCTCTCTCTCTCTCTCTCTCTCTCTCATAAACATCCCCTGCACCAAAGGACGTGTCAGAAAAGTTAATGTCACCACGGGCATCAAAACACTAAGACAAACTCACGCTCATCTCTGCATCAAAATCTTCCCTGCAGCCAAATGTGACCATCCATCCCACTGACTCGCTGAAGGAACAGCTGAACTCACAATGCACCGTGTGTTCAAGGCATTAGACATGAGAAGTAACAGCAAACCACCTCTACCCTACTTAATGTCTTACTGAAAAATAAAAAGCTTCACAATTTACGGTATACAATCTATGCTATAATTATTCAGAACCCGTAAACTGTTCAAACGGAAGAGTTACCAATATGGAAATGTTGGTAACTGGGATTCGGTTACATGTGAAGAGTGTCCAAGTCGGGCTGAAACGGTTGCATCTTCTCAATAAATATTTCCATGTGGGTATAATTCATACGGCATACAGCAGATTAATGGCCATAGCTTCTGTCCCTCAAATAACATCCACAGGTAATTCAATATAAACACATCACAGGTGCAATTTGTGTCTTTGTACTTACCTGTAACTCTTACGCGTAACATACTTGCACATGAAACCAGATACAGGCATAAATAAGTAATGGTGGTATACTTAAAACTTGAACTGT
Organism: Birgus latro; assembly: GCA_018397915.1. Taxonomy (NCBI): domain Eukaryota; kingdom Metazoa; phylum Arthropoda; class Malacostraca; order Decapoda; family Coenobitidae; genus Birgus; species Birgus latro. The sequence continues at coordinate 5,364 of JAGKTI010023186.1, forward strand.
TATCGGGAGGACAAACCCCCATATTTTTATTAAGAATTTCTGAAGCAGGTGATGATGACAGAACAAGTCTGGCCTCTCTCTATATATCGTCTATGATAGGATGCATGTTAATCAAATCTAACAAGTTTTAAGAATACGACCATTAGTGCTGATACCAAATAACACTGAAGGGATATTGTCTCGTACTCACCTTCCGTCGAGGCGCATGACCGTACTGAAGAGATGTATACACTTTCGCCCGACACCCACGACTAATCCTGTCCTTGGCCAATATCATCACGGCCTGAAGACAAAGGAATGACATTATCAAATTAAAATATGAACACAACACTATTCTATTCATTGTTTTACCACTTGTACATAACAAGAGACTTATTTATGGATTATCCAGGTCATAGAATCACTAAGCTAACAGTAATGCTGCTATTTATAATTAACGCCATATACTGTCTCCAGAACTACTCAATACACTGCTCTGTGAAGAACAGTATATCAGTATATAATGCTGCTACAGAGATATCTGTTGCTATTGTTAATCTGTAAAACGTTTTGTTCAGTGCTGTATTACCAGACATTCAAGGAACATTCAAACCACTTGAGAATATATATTTTTTTTACTCATCCGACTCACCACATCGACTGGAATGCCCGTTCCCTAAGTTTAATAATCCACATATTACAATCGAAATCTCATCCCTGACTATCCTCACACGTCATCAACTGAGCACCAATACCCACCACCTCCACTGTAACATGCTCGGGATATCACACACACATTTTCAGTGATTGTATTAGTGTAGGTGTTACTGTCGTCCGGGGGAGGTTTCATGAAATATCAGTGAAACCTGTCAAATAAAATTCAATCCTTACAGCGATCACTACACCAGCAAAGATTTTAACCAACATTCTTTCCAATCTAAGCCTTTATCATCTCGAACACAGCCTGCCCGAACGGAAATATTTATTCCCTGGTTGCTGCAAGTTAATCACCAGCTTTGCAGTTCATTAGCCAACGAACAAGAGTCCAGTCCATATTTCAGTGCATGTGCCTATGACAATTGAGCTATCGTCTCAGTGACTTTGGAGATTTCATTAACGTCTATTCCTCAGCGATTTGCTTTGATTGTAACTCGTCAAAACTCCCCTGAATGTTACTTATGGAAATTATGTGGCAAAGCATTCCTGAAACTTGAGACTAGGTTATTAGAAAAAAAATAAACAACAGATTTGCCTTTTCATCACCCCTCCTCCTCCTCCTCCTACTTTGCCTTCCCTTCCAGCTCTTTTTCTTCAGTTCCTCCTCCTCCTCTACTTTGCCTCCATATCAACCCCCTCTTCTCCTCCTGCCATCTACTTGTCCTTCCCCTCTATCTTTGTTCTTCCTCCTCTTCTCTACTTTGCTTTCCCATTAATCCTTTCTCCTTCTCCTCCTCTGCTTTGCCCTTCTTTGTCCTCCTTCCCACTACTTCACCTCCCCTCTACCCTTCCTCCTCTCCTCGCGTTCCCTATCAATCTCCTCCCTACACTTCTCCCTCCTTATTCACGTCCTGCCCCCTACTCCTCGCCTCTACATCATCCCCCTCATCTTCTCTCCAGTGTCCTTCAAGTCCCCTCCCCCTCCGCTTCAAGTAAAGGCTACAAAGCTTAAAGTCACATGGAAGTTACGAGGAGAGTAGGATAGACACAAGGAACAGGCGGTGAAACAGAAGGTAGCAGTAGGTAGTGGTGGTGGAAGACGGTGGTATGGTGTAGGTTAGGTGGGTAGAACATACAAGCCACTGATGGTAAAACAGAGGGTAGTGGTAGCAAAGAGTGGTATGGTATAGATTTGGAGAGTAGGACAGATACGAGGCACTGACGGTGAAAAAGAAGGCAGTAGTAGTAAACAATGGTATGTGTATGCTGGGAGGAGAGTATGGCAATGACTGAAAAATATGACAGTGGATAACAGTACAGCGGAATTAAGGAAAGCTGGACAGATACAAGGCACATTATGATAAGACAGATGACAGTGGTGGGAGTCAGTGGTATGGTACAGGTTAGGAGGAGGTTAATATAAATACGGTGAAAAAGATGAGACAATAGTATGGTGTGGGTTAATTAAAAAAAAAGAAGTTACAGATAATGGGCACAGATGGTGGAACAACACACACTGGCTGTAAACGGTAGTATGGTGTAGGTTAGGAAGGATGGACGGGTATTAGGCACGACCAGTGAAACAGAAGATGGGGGCAGTAGACAATGATATGGTGGTTTGGTTATAAGTAAGGACTATCCATCGCCTTTTCATCACCCATTCGTTTCCTTTCGCATCTTTCTCCCTTTCCAGCATCGCATCCACTCTTCTTCATCCACTTTCCATACTCTCCACTCTTCATCCACTTCTGACTTAACACTCTTGACCCAAACTGTGATCCTCCACTCCTTTTCATCCGCTTCGCCTCCTCTTCCTCTTCATCCACTTTTCCGACTTCACTCCTCTTTAATCGCTCTTCTTATTCCTTCACCTTCCTCCTCTCTCCCTCCATTTCATACCTTCCTTTCTCAGCATCTCATCCACTACTCTCTATCCACTTCTCTGGCTCGCTTCCACCTCCCTCTCCCCCTCTGCATCCTTGAGCCGTCAAAGCTTTGTATGTTTGTAAATACTTATGCCTATAAATCAAAGCCAGCGTATCCCTTTGACTCCCGACTTTGTTTATCATAATCGTGTTTTTGCCAGGCGTTGGAAAAAAGTGACAACAATTTCTTCTCTCGGAAATCCCCTTCTGTTGGCAGTGTTGGAAATAGAAAACTAGCGTCGTATTTATAGGTTTGATTATTGTTATTATTATTATTATTATTATTATTATTATTATTATTATTATTATAGTCTCCACAAAAGTTGTTATAAGAGATCGATACCTTTATTAATCTGTTAGTTTTATATTGTTTGATATTGTTGTAAAATAGATTGGTCCATATATAATGTTCTTCAACTTTGACGATTTCTTGCGTACTGTGGGGACGGCTCATTCATTCTTATTAGTGTATCCTGCAGCATTTAATATTTTTTTTACTCCCACTGCCGCACCCACGCCCACATCAGCAGACTAAGCCGTCCCCTCAATACATAAGATACCGCCTGGTGAGTTTCCAGTGGAACTCTATTTACGTAACTGAAAATAGAAATCGTACATAAACAAACTTGTACAAAACTTAAGCTTATATGCAAACAATCGTAAATAGAACTTAAGCTAGTTATATACAAGCCATCTTATATACAACTTAAGCTTAGTTATATAAATGCAATCGTATACAAAATATAAGCTTAGTTAAATATACAAATGCTTAGTTAAATATATAAACAGACTCCCTTGCTAGCTCTCTGGGGACACTGGCAAAGCTTCCTTCTCCCACTCAGTCAGTCAAAACAGAGATTACGTATGCGGCAGTTTATCATTTATTATTTACAGCTGTTTAGAGTCGGTGTGGCAGCCTCTAGTTTTTGTGTCGCTGCCGCCGCTGGAGTGGAGGTGGGGCTGTTTGAGGTGCCTTATTACTGTTTCTCTTTCTCCTCCTCCAGTCCCTCACTTCCTCGTTATTTTTCTTTATTTTTTATTCACTTTTTCATATGGTTACACCCTCAACCTCTTCTACCTTAAATACATCACATTTTTACATTTTTTTTTGGGGGGGGGCCTTATTACTGTTTCTCCTCCTCCTGTTAGGATTTACTACCCACATAATGCCACTCAGAGGTTGGAGAGGCTGGTCACCTTCACCTTACATGGAGATTGAGTAGCCTAGCCTTGGGTCCCTACGCTCCTGATGCGGCAAATAAAATGGACTGAATGACAGACAGGTAGGCATTAAGAACACAGCGAAAAATAGGTCCTAGGGTTGAAGGAGTTAATCCACACTCCCTCTTCTGTGCTCTGTCTTTTTCCTCACACTCCCGATTTTCCTTCCTCCTACTCTTCTTCCCCCAGCTCTCTTCTCTCCTTTTCCTTTCACTCCTTTCCTTCACTCCATCCACTTATTCTACACCTTCCTCTCCTCTATGTTCCTCCTACTCCCTTCCCTTCCTTCCATCTTTCCTTCCTTCCATCCTTCCTTCCTTTCCTCCCTCCTCCCTTCCATCTAGCCATCCAACACTTCTCCGTCACCTTCCTTTACCTTGCATTTCCTCCTCCTCTCCCCATATTTCTCCCAGTTCCCTTCCCAGTTCCCTTCCTACCATTTCTCCGACTTTCCTTCCCTCCCTCCATCCCTACTGCACACCTTTCCTCCTCCCATGTCTACTCTTTTCCACCTTTTTCTGCCTTCCTCCATCTCTCCAGTTCCTCTGCCCTCCCTCCCTCCTGCCTGCCTATACTCCCCTTCCTTCCATCACTCCTATTCCCTTTCCCTCTCTTCCCCTCCTCCCTTCATCCCTGTTGCTCACTCCCTTTCCCTCTCTTCCCCTCCTCCCTTCATCCCTGTTGCTCACCTTTTCCATGCCTTCTTTTTTCCTTTCTCTCTCTCCCTTCCTCTCTCCAATTCCCCTTCCCTCCCTCCCTCCAGCCAAAACTCCCCTTCCTTCCGTCACTCCTACTCCCTTCCCTTCCCTCCCTCCCTCCAACTCCTCTTCCCTCTCCTCCTCACCCGTCCATCTTGAACTCATCTTTATTCATACATATTAAGAGAGCGTGAATAATTTTACTGCTGGTCTTAATAAAAAAGTTCATGTAATTAACGCCTTTTATCACCCTTAGTGTGGTCCTCACCCTAAGGCCCTCATTCTCGTCACCCTAGCAGGCTTCCTAACACCACCGCTTTAGCAATTTATTTTCCTATTTTTGTTTTGCACATTACAGCTTTCTAGTCTTTTGTTCTCTCTCTTTCTCTGTCTCTCAAATATCAACGTAGATTGCAAAGATGACACAAGAATATATTAAACGTTCCAGTTACGAAAATATACTAAGTGTCCTCACCTTATGTGCCCTCACCCTAATCCCCCATCACTCTAAAGTCACTCACCAGAAACCTCCATCACCCTGGATAACTTCTCACTCTGAATGCCTCTCACCCTAGCAGCAGCAGTCAGGGTGAAAACAGATGAACCCAGTCAAAGCATTTTTATTTTCCTTTTTATCAAGTCATCACTACACCTTTCCTTTCATCACCCTTTAAGCCGTCATCCTAAGCACCCTCACCCTAAATGGCCTGTCATCCTAGCAGTAACAAAAGTACCCAGGGTGAATGCAAGTTAAATCCCCCTTCGGTATCATCTTTTTTTACCCTTTAAGTGCATTCAACTTCAATGGATCGTATTTAATGCAGAATGGGCTATACACCTCCCAAGAAAGACGTACCATTTACCGTATTTGTGAAAGATCTTAGACAATTCCATCCGAGAACTTATTTTCCTATTTTATTCCTACTGCCACCAGATTTTATCCAAATTGTCAGATCTCTAATGATGGAGGAGTTAATGAGGGGTGCTTGTAATCCATCCATTTCCAAAAATCTCTCCTCAGATAAATAAAATCCTCTTGGAGCGAAAAACAAGTCACCTTTTTGAAGGGGTTTACCACTTTGCAGGATAAGACATAAGATTTTTTTTTCTTCTTCTTCTGATTATTATTATTATTATTATTATTATTATTATTATTATTATTATTATTATTATTATTATTATTATCATCATTATTATTATTGGTTTAGGAGCATCTCTTGAGCAGCCCATACTGTTTTTTTTTTTTTTTTACGCAAGGTATTTAAGTACTTCCTTCGTGAACTTCAGCGAAATCCCATACCGTAGCCCTCATGATCCCGCATCAATCGTTTTAATACTTATTTTCACTATGAATTTATGAAGTGTATGAAATGTATGAGGAGATTATTGTACAGATAGGCAAACAATCTGAAAAAGCATAATACATACATAAACATTACATCATACATAAACATAATACATAAACCAGCAATCTTATACCAAACGCTAGCTCTATAAAGTTTGTAAATAGAGTCCCGTGTTCAGGCTCAGGCATTTACAAGCCCGTCTCCCAGTTCCTCATGGACGGTGTAAATCCTGGGCTGTCACTCCTAGTTTACCGCTATTAGGTGCATCAGGTAACTTGAGTCCGCTACACCTACACTCCCCTCGTAACTTCCTGCATCATCGGTTCTTCTAAATGTCGTATCGTGTGACCAGACAAAGACAGACACAGGGACAGACTGAGGTAGACTGAAAGACAAAGACAGACAGACAAAAAGGTAGATGAGACAGACTGAAATAAGATAGATAGGACATATTGAGGTATTTCGATAGACGACGAGCACAGACAAATAGACAGATAGACATATAGACAGATAGACATATAGACAGATACTGACAGACAGACAGATAGATAAATGGTGTTAGATCATTTTCGTTTACATTAAGGTTAGATCCCTTCATCCCGAGATTTTTTTTTTTTCAGGTGATTTATTTAGGCGCGGCGTCCCAGGGTGAGGCTTACCTTCGTATTTAAAGTCGCATCGTGAGTTTCGTAACTCCCCCTGCTAAGCGATTTATTTTGTATATCACATCTTATTATTTTACTGTACGCTGTTTACACCTCTTTAATATCGACACAATCTGGATCTAAATCATGCAAAACAGTATTAAGGTGCAAACAGCAGAATGAATCGCTAAGAAAGAGGTGCTACGAAGCCTCTAACGCCTTGTACAGCTGACGTTAATAATTCTTTTACATACTTGGGGTTTCGAGAAAAAAAAAGTAGCAACATTGTAATAAAAAAAAGTAGCAACATTGTAATTCTTCCAACTGTTTATTGCAGTCTATGTAGGTTTTGATTCACGGCCTTATTCTCGTTGATATAAACTTCGTAACAACTCTTCCTTTCCTATTTATTCGGCCCATTACATCTAAACATAATCTGGTATTCTGTCTAGGGCTCTTTACAATCGACACTGATTACATCAATAATATACAAGTAGATAATCCTTCAATGGAGTAATGTATTTTCTATGTATTCTCCCTCCGAATACGAATTTCCTATGTATTGTCCATACGCGTTTTTGATGTCTCCAGACGATACTATTAAAAATGTGGGGCGACTCGGAACTGGAAAGATTAGCTACAGTCTTCATTAATACCCTGACAAATTGGGACTTTCCTAAACTGAATGTACTCTGGAGATGAAGACAAAACAAAAAAGTAACCGGTTAACGAAAAAAGGCTAAATACACCGCTGGGAAAGGTGTGTTACAAAATCTCCAAAACAAACGAGAACAGGACCCACAGTTTCAAGAAAGTGGAAGAGAATTATTTGCCACATCTGTACTAGGTTTGTATTTCGTCTTTTTCCCGGCAAAAGTTCACCGGCAAGGAATATTCTTTGTAAATATATATTATGACCATGGTTATATATTTGGACGCAGCTCAGATAATAATGTAAGAAAGCATTTGTTTATTTATTTACTTTTAAAATTTCCTGTCACTTACCATCACTTGCCCTTTTCTTTCTTATATGTCATCCGCCCCAGGAACACAAAAAATGCCAGCGATACTTACACTTTTCGTTTAAAAAAAAAAATACCATCACTTGCATATATATTATACCTGGTATCTGTACGGTAAATGTCACACGCTAAAGGAATGAACGAACGAACACAAGCGCTTGCAAGCACACGCGCACACATATACATAAACATATTTTTCTGGTTATATATGTATGCCATCACTCGAGATATACACACACATACACATGCGTCTCTCCCTCCTTCAGCACAGTATTGGAAAGCCGAGAGAGCGAGAGGGGGATAGGAGGGATATCGGGCAGTGTAGTATATTAGTGCTCAATGTGAAGTATTTGACGTGGTGTGATTGGCGTTTGGTTTATGGGGTAGAGATACGGTGCCTGGCATGTATATATCTGTCAAGCCATGCCCTGTGCAGAGAGAGCGAAAGCTGAGAGGGATTGGGGGTTGAGAGGGATGGGGGATAGAGATGAGACAGAGAATTTAGGGGTAGAGTCGAGAGGGTCTGAAAACTGATATGGCAGAACTGAGAGGAAGAAATTGGGTAACAGAGCTGAGAGGGATAAAGGAGGGGATAGAGCTGAGAGGGACTGAAAACTGAAAGGGAGATTTGGGGCAATAGAGCGGAGAGACTGACGGAGATGAACAGAGAGAGAGAGAACTGAAAGGGGGAAAACAAAGACAGGAGGTGAGAGGGGTCAAAGGAGTAGAGATGAGGGAGATTGACGGGACTGATCTGGGAGGGACTAAACTGAAAAGGAACCGAGTGAGTCGAGCTGAAGGAACATAATCAAGAAAAACTGATTGGGAACAGATGGAGATAAGCGGGGATACAACAGAGAGGAGGCGGGGAGATATGGGACAGAGAAAGTATGTATAAAGAGAGAAAATGAAGTGACTGAGCCAAGCAGTCGTCCGATCGAGGGCTCAGTGGAGAAGTGTGTGTAAAGTATGCATTATGAATCGTGTATTCAAGAGGTACCCATATTGAAAAGACAGAACTGAGGACTGAGAAACGAGGTGGAGTTAAAGGAGGAATTGAAAATATTTAACTTTTAGAACCGAGGTGATAATAAGCATTCATTCGATTGTGCGTATTGTAGAAATGTATCGTGCTGAGTATGATTTATGGACAATGCACTCTAGAGGTAGTAGAGGTGATGTAAGAAGAATTAAGGGAGTACAAAGGAAAGCAAGCAGCAAGAGATCTAATGGTCCTTTCGAGACTGTCAGAGAAAGACTATGACTATGATATCTAATTCTATGAGGTGAAGATAGGGACGGCAAAGCAAGAAAAGCTCTACCTAGCTGAAAGGTGAACTCAAAGGACGAATCAAGAACAAAGGCGATAAAGTCAAGCATTCGTCCAATCGTGGGTTCAGGGGAGACGTGTGGTGTTGGGTATGCATTATGTGACGTGTATTCCATCGTAGGAGTCCACGGAGGAGTTAAATATTGCCAGGTGATGGTGGATATGTTGTTTTTGCCCGCCTCCCCTGATGGATTTACGAGTCGAGTCAGAATTGTGAGGATAAGCCAATTTCGTATGGTGTGTGTGTGAGGGTGTGATTATTGGTGTTCATTCTATATACGCATTTCTCTATAGGAGTCTCTCATTCTATATATAAATGGAGAGTAATATAATTTTTTCATTGTGTACCTATGTATTTATGATGGTGTTTTTTTTTTTATTTGTGCACTGAGATTTCCGGATACAAAAGATAATGGTGAGACTTTTTTTTTTTTTATGTTTGTGCGTCTTTCGATTATTTCTTTTGCTTTTCGATGCAGCCGTAGATTTGATTCTATAATATCCTTCCCACACATATAATCACCTCAATGTCAGGAGAACGTTTGCTGTCAGTCAAGTATCTACACACTCCCATGTTACGTATATGCAAACACGTACACAGACAAATGCATGCACAGGCACAGTCGGACGCAAACCACAGGCAAAACACACACAGGCAAAACACACACACGCAAAACACACACACGCAAAACACACACGCAAAACACACACACGCAAAACACACACACGCAAAACAC
>JAGKTI010023187.1:0-14921 GCA_018397915.1 Birgus latro
TGTCTGTATTTCCTACTTCCTATGATCTCCAATCTTTCAAACGCAGTGTGTCCAGGCATCTCGAATTGAACGGATCTTGAATTTGGCTCTCTTTTGTACTGCTTTTGCTTTTTCTTGGAAGGAACAGTATGCAGGCCTATGGCCTTTGGTTCCTTCTTCCTTGCATTAAAAAAAAAATGTAAACCGGCATCTCGCAGCCAATGCCTATCCACATCCGCGGTTAGATGAATTAGTGGACCAAGCCGCTGGACACCAATATTACGTCAATCTGGACATGCGAGAGGGATATTTTCAGATTTTATTAGATGAGGAGAGTCGAGATCTGACTACTTTCAGCGATGGTATGGCTCTCTATCGTTTTCGTCACCTTCCTTTTGGACTTAACTGTTCTCCTGCAATCTTCTCACCACAAATGGTCAATTTGCCAACACCTCTTCTACAGAAAGGTTGGGTGTTAAAAACTACCTAGATGACTTAATCTTATGGGTCCCCAGTTTTCCTACCCTATTGGATCCTTTAAGACAACTTTTCTAACTGCTTGCTAGTAATGGTGTAAAACTAAATTTTAGTAAGTGTGAATTTGGATGTAAAGAAGTGACCTTTCTGGGTCACCAGATTTCGGCAGAGGGAAGTAAACCGGATCCGAAGAATATAGAAGCCATAGTAAAAATGAAGCCACCCACCACTGTGAAGGAAGTGAGACGATTCCTCGGAATGTGCGGATTCTATAGAAAACATGTACCGTTGTTCGCACGCGTCGCTACACCACTCACCAATTTGACAAAATCACGAACCACTTTTCACTGGACGGGCGAATGTCAGAAAGCATTTGAACATCTCAAATCTTGCCTTACCAATGCCCCTGTTTTAGTTGGAGCTAAAGTAGATCAGCCATTCATTCTTACTACGGATGCAAGTAACACCCACATTGGGGGAGTCCTTAATCAAGTTGTAGCTGACGGTACTAACAAGCCAATCGGATATTTCTAAAATAAAATTGACCCCTTGTGAGTCTCGTTATTCAACCACCGATAAAGAGGCTCTAGCAATAGTTCTTGCATGCCGAAATTTTCACCATTACTTATTGGGTACACGGTTCACAGTGGTCACAGATCACCAACCACTAACCAGCATATTCAAACGCAGGACTAAATCACCCAGAATGAACCGATGGATTCTGGAAATGCGGGAATACAAATATGACATACAATATCTCAAAGGTAAAGATAATTTTGTCGCAGACCAATTGTCACGCCCAGTTCGAGTGGTAGTCCGATCGCCTGAAGCCACCTGGCTTGGGTTAAACCGAGAGCAAATGAGAGATCGCCAGAGAAAAGAACCAGTATGGAGAGAACTTGCGCAGTATTAGAAGGTGGTAGGATTCCTACTAAAAGACTGCCAAAGAATAGATTAGATCAGTTTGCCTTGGTAGAAGAAATATTGTATTTTGTACGTGTAAAGGCAGACGGTAGTCTTCATTATAGTCTCATAGTTCCTCGTACCTTAGTTGTTCAGGCATTGCAACATGCCCATGAATTGACAGGTCATCTAGGGCAGAAGAAAACTATTAAGAAAGCTGAAGAACTATATTATTGGCAAAACCTCAAAGTGGATGTATGTGAATATGTTAAAAAATGTGTAACTTGCCAAAGGTTTAAGCAGAACACTGGATTGCAGCAACAGTGGAAGGAATTACCCACAGTGAGTAAACCACTGGAGAGGATAGGCATAGATCTCACTGACATGGTTGCTGGAACCCAGGGTTATCGCTATGTGCTTACAGTAGTGGACCACTATAGTCGTTTTGTCAGGTTTTTCCCCCTTACAACAAAACAGACCACACAAATCACAGACAAACTAGGGCAGTATGTGGCAGATTATGGCACTCCCCGTGGAATTGTCCTGGACAATGGAGGCGAGTTCACCAGCCAAGAATTCCAGCGGTTCTGCCAGCGACACCAAATCACTTTGTACTACACAACCCCTTATCATCCCCAAGGAAATGGAGTGACCGAGAGGATGCACAGGACCCTGAAATCCGTCCTCTCCGCCTTATGTCAGGGCCACCCTTTCCGATGGCCCCAATCGCTCCAGTCTTGTCAGATCGCCATGAACCAGGCGGTGCATACATAAACGGGTCAGCAACCGTACTTCGCCTTCTTTTCTCGCCACCCTCCCAGACTGGTCAGTGTGTCATTACCCTCAGTCGATGGCGAGGAAGACGAGATCACAACAGCTCACGCCCTCATTTGGGACACTCACCGAAAGATGTCGAGAAGGTACCGAGACGTAGCTAATAGAAGGCGAAGGAACCAAGTGGTTGAAGTTGGAACCCTTGTGTGGGTCAAGAAAGAAACAGTGATTCCTGGCACGTTTCGTAAACTTAACGTGAAATGGGATGGTCCGAATCGTGTGGTGGAAGTGTTAATGGAAAGTAGCGTATACTTGATAGAAAATGTATTCACAGGGAAAGTGTTGCAAAGAGCTGCCGGACAAATAAAACCCTATTATGGAGGGGAAGAGTGGCTCTTAGAACCCCTGTACGGATGAAGTGTTTATACCTGATCCAGAGGACGAACAATTACCACCACGTGAAAGACGACCTCCACGCAGACTAATTGAGGAATGTTAAAGTGTTGAAGTGTTGTTAAGATGGTTATGGTCATATTTAGTTATGTGCTGGATAGGGAAATGTGTGCTGGTCGGACTGTCTGACTATTGACTGTGGTAGTTCACGAGTTCAGAGAGAGTTTAATCTCGTGTTTGTGGTTAATCAGAGTATGTGTCATGGGCGTAGCCCAGTTCAGTGGAAATATTATGTTGCTTTAATTCAAGGGGTAACCGGTATCCTCTCACTCTACAGTCAGCATGGCCTAGGGTGTAACAGTGACTTCAGGACCTGAAGGGCGCTCGTCAGTTACTAGGTGGAGAGCTGGAAGCACAATGAAGTATGAATGGAGAGTGTAAATGCGATAGTAGGTTGTATGCATGGGAAGCGCCCCTGAGACGATCCTAGCAGCGAGAGTACGGGTTTGTCCAGGTGAGACGACCATGTTATCATTCAGGCAGGAGGTTGACTGGAGCACATTTTTCTACTGAATATTCGGGAGTTCATTGGTGACAGGGTGACAGCTAAGCGACCCCCTGGGGTATGCAAATTATTCGTGGACCGACAGGTGCCACTAATGGCAGTATCAGATAGTGAGAACACTATCTCAATCTGGAGTTCACAGGTTGATTCACAGTCAAGTTGGGTAATTCTCTCCCGTCCGCACACATGTCTCTAAGAAGTGTAGAAGAATGAATTGTATGAAGACATATGATGTTCAAATTTTTTTTTCTGGAGGATGGACCCGTGTAGTGCCGTAATTTTAAGCTAATATAAGTTCATATAAGGGTAATATAAGTTAGTATAAGTATAATGTAAGTGTAATTTAAGGTAGTTTAAGTGTAATATAAGTGTCATTTAAGTTAGTTTAAGTGTGGTGTAAGTGTAGTTCTGGACTCTATTTAATTGATGCAGTGTATGGGAAATGGACCTCAAAATTCATTTTTTGGGCTTGATCCTAGTTGAGGAATAGCAAGAGTGTGATAATATTAATATGTAAGACCGTGTGGAGCAAGATTACGTGCAGAAGCATGATCTGTTTTTGATAAAGAGGCAAAGAAAGTTAATTCGAGGTTAAAATTCGTGATAAGTTGTATTTGCACTTTGAATTCAGAATTTTGTAGTTGAGTTTATTTATCATGTTGTACTAAATAATAATGTGTATGAGCTTAGGTAAAGTCTGATTATCGATTATAGTCATTCATAGCCGCGAAATTTATTTATTTTCACTGACGCCAGATCACATAGACCAGACAACAGCAACACATGGATACAATTAAGTAAAATGTGTGAGTTTAGGCTTCGGGAAAAACTGTCAAACCCCTGTTACTACCCCAAAATTTGAAGCATCATAAGTCAGTTTGTCTAAGTAGAGGAAAGAGAAAATTCCTTGTTGCAAGTTCCTTGATGATTGTTATAGTAAATAAACTGAAGAGTAATAAGTCGAAGCCAGTTCCGGTGTTGGGACCACAGCAAATGAGCAGGAGTGATCTTGTCACAGACAGTCACTCCGAGTTGAGAGAGCACGATATCCACATGTCGGTCTAGAGTTTATTCCTTGTTCCCCCCTTTCGTCTCAATAATTAGTCTTCAATCTATATATATATATATATAAAGCAAGTTGACTGATAATATTCCCCAATTTCTTTATGTCACTCCGAGTTGAGAGAGCACTGACAGAGCACGATATCCACAGATTGTCGGTGTAACGTCGAGGTTTCTAGTTACCGTCTACGTAAGAGCCACGGAGTGTTTCTAGCCAAAGCCCTTACACAATTTCCCCCACTAGTTCATTTCTTTCTGCATTGTTGTCGATTATGTATTTGTATGGTCCACTTGGAAAAGCCTTTTTTTCTAAAGTGAAGTATTCAAGATAAAAGCAAGTGTGTTTTGTGAAGTTGGATTTCCTAACATACAGGGTATTGCAAGTGCTGTGAAATTTTATATAGAATCATTCTTGTGCAACCGATCATATACATAGAGATGTTAAAATGTGTTAACCCATGGAAAATTAGGGTGAATATACTAAATCTAGAGTAATCTTTGGTGATAAGTTGTGAGCCTGGGAAAAATCCACAAGTCCGTTGGAGACTGTGGCTAATGCAAGTCACGCCAGAATTTGAAATATTCTTTTCTCTTTATTTGTGTACCTCGTGTTAGGTTAAGAGGTCAAGTTATATGTATACTTAAAGTATGTAAATTATTGATCGGGCAAGTAATTCATCTGTGTGGATTATTATCAACATCTTGTTGAGTGTAAAAGTCCATGGATCTTCAGTGGTGGTGTTCTCTCGATTAATAAGTTTTGTACCGTGATATGTGAGTCAGCTTGATTTATTTTCTGTGGTGGAGAGAGCATTATTTTAACGAGTTATTCTGGAGGAATCAGAGACTGAAGTATAACTGTGTACTAGTTACTATTTGTTCGAAGGTTAATTTTATTTTATGTATGTTAAGGTTAGTAAATCATAGATAATTATGTTTCTCATGTGTTTGATCTAAACTCCTCTGGGAAGTTGATTGTGAGATCGAGTGGCCCGCAAGGTATGTTACTATCTATAGAATTCACGCACTCTAATTTACTCACGCTACCCTGATTACTGTATCTAGGCCTCAGTGTCCCATCTTTCACTGAGTGGGACTAATAACTTCTTTCCTGGCAAACGCTGGGTGGTGGCAGCCTACCAAAATTAATTCTACTTCTACCTGTTAGTATTTCTTCCTAGTGGAAATAGTATTTCTTCCTAGTGGAAATCAATTTACGAGGCCTTCCATAAAATTTCTAGGATTTCTTTCTCGGTAGTAATCAGTATTCAGTAATCAGTAAAAATCTAATAAATTCACATAGACAAAATTCTAACCACTACACTGGTATCACACAGGAGGGATTTCTTAAATTTCTATGAGTGCTAAATTTTTTTTGGCATGACAAAAGCTTTCGCCAAAGTTCCAAAAGGAGGATGACCAGGAGTCCGAAAGGAAGGTCGGAAGATCGCCAGCGGAGCATCCCTGACTGTACCCATACTGACGATCAGAAAGAAGGTTGTGACAGGAAAGATGGTTTAAAATTTTTCTGATAAGAATTGACTCGAAAACTTTTGAGACACAGGATGTTAAAGCAATTGGACGATAGTTAGAGGGTTGGGAATGGTTACCCTTCTTTGGGACTGGCTGAATGAGAGCAAACTTCCCACAAGAAGGAAAGGTACACTTTGATAGACAAAGGTGAAAGAGTTTACCTAGGCAGGGTATAAGCACTGAAGCACAGATCTTGAGGACAACAGGAGGGACCCCATCAGGCCCATATGCCTTGTTAGTATTGAGACCAGTGATGGCTGTAAATACATCAGCTGAAGAAATTTTAATGTCAGCCATAATGAAGTCTGAGGGGGGAAGTGATGGAGGAACAGCACCGGAATCATCTAAAGTGGAATTGGAGGAGAAAGTCTGATTGAAGAGATCAGCTTTATCAGCAGGAGAAACAGCTACAGAGCCATCAGAGTAGAAAAGATGAGGAATGGATGATGAGGTAAAGTTGTTAGAAAGGTTTTTGGCAAGGTGCAAGAAGAAGCGTGAAGAATTCGAGTTCAAGAGTTGAGAACATTTAGTGCTGATGAAATTATTTTTAGCAGAACGAAGAAAAGACTTAGCACGATTCTGGGCAGAAACATAGAAAGGATGTGATTCAAGGGTGGGTTGGCTCAGGTACCTTTTGTAGGCCCTTTCCTTGTTGTGGACAGCATTAGATCAAGTGTGATTAAACCAAGGCTTTCTTGCATTAGACAAAGGATATGAGAAAGGAATGTATGCTTCCATGCCCGAGAGAATAACCTCCATAATGCGCAGGGCACACGCAGATGGCTCTCAGCATGGAAGCAATAATCATTCCAGGGAAAATGAAAGAAGTACTGCCTGAGGGCCTCCCAATCCGCAGCTCCAAAGTGCCACTGACAACGTTTCTTTGGAGGATCCCCTGGCTGCACAGGAGCTATATGACAGGTTAAGATAATGAGGTTATGATTGGAGGAGCCCAATGGAGAAAAAAGATTAACAGTAAAAGCAGAAGGATTAGTAGTAAGGAAGAGATCAAGTATGTTGGAGCTCTCTCCAAGGTGGTCAGGGATACAGGTATGGTGCTCTACAAGCTGTTCTAGGTCATTAACCCACCGAGTCCCATCGACGTACGGTGTACGTCGCAACTTTTTTCCGCGGACAGACCCAACGACGTACACCGTACGTCACGCAATTGCAAGGCCCATTGTGTACACATTTTTCAACAATCGCGGGCGATTTTTGGTAGGCATATGTGGGAGACCTTCCTCTACCTGCTGTCAAGTGGGGATACTGCCTGGCCCCTCCTAACCCCCCCTTCCCCCCTCCCCCCCACACTGGGCAATTCACCTGTTAGCAGCAACCTAGCCAGTAAAGGTATGTTGCCCCACGGTCTCTCTAATGACGAAATTCATGGTGAAAGTGATTCTTGAGGTGGAGGACAAAGAAACAAAGAAGCTAGAGGTAGAAACAAACAGAAGTGATGAGGTGGTAATGTCATAAAGGAAGGTGCCATATACTGGGGTTTTGGGTAAGGGAACAATGCTTATAAACGCCTATATTATTGTGTGAAAACCATTATAGACTTTTACTACACATAAATTCGTACCAAATAAATGAAATAAATACGTAATTTAAAGTGGTTTGAATTAGTCAACCCTTCCATAGTTCATTTTCTTAGCCAGGTACTCTGAAAAAGAAGGAAAACGTAAGATTGAGTGACACCTGTATCAACATTTTTTTACCTCAGGATCGCAATTTCACTATGAATTTTCGATGTTTCTTACCAAAAGCGAAGGTTTCAGCCTAAAAACAAAAAGTCGAAAATTGGTGGGGATCTGGGGGTATGCTGGATAAAAAACTGGTCGGGATTCGGCGGGTTAAGGATAGAAAAGGTGTAGGCTTGTTCACCATGTGGATCAGTGAAAGGAGAGGAGAGCCAAAGGCGGTGGTGAACATTGAAATCTCCAAGAATGGAGACTTCAGAGAAAGGAGAAATGGATCGAATGTGTTTCATTGTAGAAGTAAGATAGTCGAAGAATTTTTGATAGTCAGTAGAATTAGGCGATAAGTAAACACCACAGATATATTTAGTCAGAGAATGACAGGAGAGCCGAAGTCAGAGAGTAGAGAATTAAGAAGAATCAAGTTCAGGAACACGAGAACAAGAAAGGTCATTGCATACATATACACAACAGCCACCTTTGGCTTTGAAATGAGTATAGAGAAAGTAGGAGGATACAGAAAAGGGTTTGCTGTCAGTTGCCTCAGACAGCTGAGTCTCTGTTAAGAAAAAAATGTTAGGTTTAGAGGAGGAGAGGTGGTGTTCCACAGAAAGAAAGAAGAAATGCCGCGAATGTTGCAGAAATGAAGAAGAAGTGAGTCAGATGGTGGTTACAGGCATGAGTCATCACCGGGAGAGGGGCGGATGGTGGGGGCATTTATGGTCCCACCCCCTGGGGACTCCGAGGCACTATTACAGTTTGCCATTTTTTAATTTTGAAAAGTAGTGTAATATGTACTGTGCATGTAGTTTACTGTTGACAGATAGAGAAACTTGTGTTGGAGAGCATGCTGGTCTTCTTTCCGTGTAACTGAAACACTGAAAAAGTTCAACAAAGGCGGATGGTTGGGAACTAGTCCCGAGGGCTGACGAAACGGGAGCTCCAGCTCTCCCTATCATCAGCTTTCCATCCACCTCGGGAGTACTGCCCTGTTCGACTGGTGCTACAGTCTACTATGACTTTATTATGTATTGTCTAGATTTCCTACGACTTATTTCTTAGCATATACATTAGCAGCTGACATTTTCAACTGTTGGCTACCGAGATACAGTCAGTTCGTTCCCGTCCTTCACGGTGAAATGACGCTCCTCCATTTCTGCCACTTTTGCTCCTATTATAAAAGGGCCTGTGACCTTTACCCCTACTAAACATCGTGTGGGAAGCGGTAAAGGACTGTAGATATATATAAGTGTAATAAAGTACTAGAAATAATAAAGTGTGAGTGTGTATATGAGTTAGAAATGACAGTATACCAGCGGCGAATTAGCGCGAGTGGGAGGCTCGTACTCGCTCGTATTTTACATTGCTTTAAGTTTTTTTTTTTTTAGTATGGACTCCAACCTACTTGGAAATCATTGAATAGTGTTTCTAGTGATAATATCTGGCAGTGGTATTCAGATTAGGGGATGTCAGGAAGTGTAAAGTGGAGACTTAGTTACCAACTTCAGAAGTCTCCACAAGTCCTACGGTAGTTGATGAGTGCTAAAAAAAAACATCCCAGGAGAAAGATGAAGGTATGTGCCATATGCTTCTTTAATTATAATATTCTATGACTAATACCTGATTTTTGGCAAATATTTTTACAAAGTCAGTCGGAGCGCGAATATCCCCGTGGGAAGGGCCCGGCACGCTTCCAACAACCCCGCGGTGTAGGGGTTAATGCTAGTAGCAAGTTGTGCTAACTTCTGCCAATCATCCCAATCATTTTGATCAGCAAGTAACTCAAACTTTGCACGGTAAGCTTCCCTAGGTACTCTGCCATCTAATTCCTGAGGTTTCTTTTTAATTGAACCCCCATTATATCCATGCACTTCACTGGGTTGGGGCCTAAAAACTGGGGCATCATAATTAAGGCCAGGACTTAAAACTTCTGCATCGTGATTATTCAGCCATGTAATGCTACCTTTAGTTGCTTGGGATCTGTCAAGATTCACCATACACTGTCCATTCTTTTCATATGTTCCCTGTACACTAACCTGAGACTCAGCAGTGCAGTATTTCTCTACAGCCTCAATTTTCTCACTAATTATCTTCACATGGTCGACTACATGCTTCAACTGGTTATCTGTATGCTGTATGACTCTGTCACTATTTCCTCACTAATTATCTTCATCTCGTTGTCTACATGCTATTTACACTCCATCACATTATTGCTTACCTCATACTTATGCTGCTGTAGCTTGGCATCTACTTCCTCATTAAGCTGTTGCTGTTCTTCCTTCATTTCCCCCAGAATGCATCTAGCTGTCCTTGCACCCTCAGTTGTATTTCCCTCTGTTGCTCCTGTAATGCCTCCTGAAGCTGTTTATATCATTCTTTCTGTTCTTCGTTCTGTGTCTGCAGTTGTTCATTAATTTTGTTTCTGAGCTCTTTCTGTTCTTCACTTTGGGCCTGTTATTGTTCTTGGAATTCTTTCTGTCCTACATTGATTGTGTCACGAATTTCCTAGATCGTGATATTAGTATTGTAATTTGTGACATTGTTAGCATTATAGTGGGAACGCTTCAGCAGTTTTCAAATCCATAGAATTTCGCTCATTTTGTTAACTGCTCGCTTTGCATTCACAGGTGTATCGAGTTTTCAAAACTTTCGTCATTGTCTCTTGAGTGACAGTCTTTATGTACAATCGGTGATTTTGACTGAGCGATTTTTTGTGAATTATCGTTCCCTCGCACTCGCCTCTAACCGTTGACTTAAGCCCCTCCCTTTTCTCACGTCCTGTGTTGGGTAGTGGCAAGTAACGCCAGTCAGTTTTCGGCAGTCACGGAGTGTGGAGCGCTGTGCCTAACGCGGATTGAGTCCCTCGTCATAGAGGGTTCAAGCATCTTGCTGTTTCGGCGTATTCCCGAGTCTCCCACCAACCTGGTGCTCGACTGAAGCAGACGTCAACAGCGGTAGCAGCATTTCGATTAGTGACAGATGCTCATTCTATTCACAACGATGGTCTCATCTCCACTGACTAGTATTTCTTTTTGTTTTTCTAGGCTAAGGTTATTTAGCTATTGTGTTTGAGTGTGTGAGTGAGAACATTCCCTTGTTTGAGATTCATGTAACATAAATTTAATTTTTTGTAATTAATAAATTTAAAGTTTGTTTTTTTGAGCTTTGTTAAATGTAACAGTCTTGTTTAATTTTTCCACATTTCCCATACTCTCGCTACTCCAAGTTAGCACAGCTCCTTATATTAATCACGACTGGTATTTAGGACAGTTCTTTGGTATTAATTCTTAAATCCGTTGTGCCAGCTAGGAGTTTGCTCCAGCAAGATCCTGTTTATTACTATTATTAATTATTGAATGTCAAGGGGTGAGCTAACTTTCTCAGAGACCAACAGTACAGTAATACAGCCTTCTTGAGCGATTAGTCTGTGCTGTGTACTGTTGAGAAAGTTTATAAAATTCTCGTCTCTAGAGAATTGGCGAAGTAAGCCAGCATAAAAGTGAAATCGCTACTTGATTTCACGAGTCCATTCTTTTGTGTTAATCGACTAGGCAATCATTTGCATTTGTCCATAGACATATTCTCATTTCCCTCGTGACATATCGCTCACACATTCGTATATTTAAATTATATACCAAAAACCCCGTGACATCTGGCGACCTCATTCCAGGATAACTCCTAGCCTTGAAATTATTACCGAAATAACTCACTCACTCTTAGCTAAGTATTAGTTATTATTAAAGATTATAGGCACTGCCTTGCTTGTGCGTATTGATTTTGCTTCATTAACTGCATGTAAGCATTCCCAGCCTGTTGGAATTTTTATTTCCCCTTCTTTACCAGTTTCATTAGACTGGTCACCACGAGGCTGTGCCTGTATTCTTTATTCCCAAGTATTAGGATTCAACTGCTGAACAGCAGCCCGTAAATCAGTCTATTTCACTCAGTCACAGTCTGAGCATCATGGCAACCAGTCTATACCTATGGGAAGCCAAGGATATGGGGCTTACCAACCCACAGGAAATTTAAGACTATGTGCTGTCATGCTGCAATTTTGAACAACAACGTGAGAATGCCGCCCGTGAAGAGCGGAAAACAGAACGTGAATACGAGCGAGAACAGCGTGAGGAACGTGAGAGAGAACATGGACACGAGTGAGAACAGCGTGAGTAACGTGAACATGAGTGAGAACAACGTGAAAACGAACATGCCGAGCGCGAGGCACGTCAGAAACATGAGCTTGAGGTGTTGAATGTTGAAGTTCAAGCGAGACTCCTTGGCTTCAGGCACATCGGGTGGAGCCAACCCAAGCTCCATGAGCGCTCCCCCAGCAACCACATGCCTCAAACTTCCTTCGTACAAGGAAGGCGAGCGAATCAAGCCATTCATAGCTCATTTCGAAGACATGGCACAGTTGTACGAGCTGGTTGAGGCAGCTGAGCTGCTTCAGTTTCTTAGCTCGTTTGAGGGCCCTGCCCTCGATATTCTCCACAGAATTCGCTGAGGCAATCTCATGTATGAGATGATGAAGACCGCACTTAACAAAGTGTACGGTCTTACCGTTGATGATGCCAGGAATCAGTTCATGAGGGCACGTCTTCAAGAAAAGGAGATAGTTGTTCAGTTCCTCGACCGTCTCACTGAGTACCAAGATGAGTGGATGGAGAAAGATGAGACCTGTCGCATGTGAGAGGGAATAATTGACCTTGTGCTTTGCACACAGCTGGAAAAGTCGTGGCCTGCTGAGCTCATGGCTCAGCTCAAGATTTGCAAAATAAAGAATGCCAACGAAATGGTGGAAATGGCTGATGCACTCTTCACTGCGTACAGGTACGAAACTCGTAAACAACAGTCCTGGAACAGGACAGATGCTGCTAAGTCTGGGAATCAGTCTCAGACTGAACCCCAGCATCAAGGCCATTAGGACTGCAGGTCGCCTCTCTACCGATGGTGAGTACGACCCCCTATTCACCTAGTAAGAGTACGGCCCCCTATTCACCTAGTCAGAGTACGACCCCTCGTGCATCTATTCCGAGTATGACCCCTCAGGCATCTAGTTCTCAGGGCATCACGTTCACAGAGTTGTGCGCCATGCGGCCTCCTTGCCTCCTTATAGGCCCTCCTACAGGTGACAGCACCTTCCTTGTTCAGCCAGGATTTGTGGGTGTTTCTGTTAATGCCCTGAGAGACAATGGTTCCTCAGGTTGCACTCTCAGGCAGAGTTTAGTTTGACCTGAAGAATACATAGGCAGACAGATCCAAGCTCAGCTTATTGACGGATCAGTGAGATTGTTTCCCAAGGCTCGTATCCAGGTAGCATCTCCCTTTTACACAGGTTCAACAGTTGCAGTTGTCATGCCAGAACCTATGTTTGACCTTATCTTAGGTAACATACCAGGTACCAAGTACAGTTGCACCATAGATGTCACTACTCAGACTTCGGCTGCAGTAACACACGCCATGGCTAAGGCTCCAAATCATGTCACTCTGGTTGCCACAGGGATGTCAGGCCAGGTTCCTTCGTAAACAAGGACGGCTTTACCGTGAGTCACGAACACCCCAGGGTGAGGTTCGACTGCAGTTTGTCGTTCCCGCAAAGTACCACTGAACGGTGTTAGAATGGGGTCATTGTTCAGCGTCAGGAGGTCACATGGGCAAAAAGAAAAACAAGGCCATATCCGTGCTGACTTTTTCTGGCCAGGAATGAGACAGGAAATAGATAGGATTGTGCATTCCTGCAATGTGTATTGACGTACCACCAATCAGGAACGTGTCCTTCCTGTGCCGTTTGAATCCACGCCCATAATTTCTGAGTCATGTGAGAGACAGGGCAGTGGTAATGTGGGTGCAGACCTGACGTCTCTCTCGTGAGCCCCACAGGACACAATATGTCTAGGGTCTGTACGTACATATGTACCGTAGGTTATAAACTGGGGCAGTCACGGCGATCCCAACTGTGGACACCGATGATGAATGGGCAGTCCTGGCGATTCCAACTGTGGACACTGATGACGAGCCCTTTATTAGCTGTAAGTGTAGAATTAAAAGGGGCAGTCACAGTGATCCCAACTAGGGACACCGATGACGAACAGGCAGTCGAGGCAATCCCAACTGTGGACATCGATGATGAGCCCTTCATTAGTCGTAAGTATAGAATTAAAAAGGGGCAGTCACGGCGAGCCCAACTGTGGACACAGATGACGAATGGGCAGTCGAGGCGATCCCAACTGTGGACATCGACAACGAGCCCTTCATTAGTCGTAAGTGTAGAATTAAAAAGAGGAAATCACGGCGATTCCAACTGGGGACACCGATGACGAACGGGCATTCGAGGTGATCCCAACTGTGAACATCGATGACGAGCCCTTCATTAGTCGTAAGTTTAGGATTATAAGTGGGCAGTTACGGCGATCCCAACTGTCGACACTGATGACGAACGGGCAGCAGCGGCGACCCTAACTGTGGACACCGATGATGAGCCCTTTATTAGCCGTAAGTGTGGGTTATAAATGGGCAGTCACGTTGATCCCAACTGTGGACACCGATGACGCACCGTTAACCAGGGAACACCTTGTTCTCTGGTTAATATAGGTTTAACCAGTAAACTACAGGGATTCTTAGAGAATTGAGCAATCCAAGACCTACGTTTCCTGGTTAATAATCTACCCAATAAGGAAATAATGGCGACCTCAAATGTACAAAACTCTTGCTGTCAGTTGATTTTCAGCTAAAGTGTACTTTTTATTGTATGTGCATTGATTACCGGGCAGATGGTAATTATAATTTAATACAAATTGTTTGTCACATTGACACTAATGATGCTCCATCTTGACTCATTTCAAAGGTACAGTTGGTTGGTGAAGCAGTTTTGCTGTGCAGGTATAGGGATAGGTGTAGCAGTTTTGCCGTGCTTGTCAGCTGATCGTCTCTGCTGTATGCTACCACCTCTTCTCCTCTCCCCTCGTTGTCTCTATTATGTTATTAATTTGTATCATATCACTTTACACAGACGTACAGTTACACTACAAATGTCACACCTACACCATGTATCACATACACCACGCTACATAACAATTAGTTGTCAATGTAAATGTAGTGAAATTTCGCTCAGTTTGACCTGAGTGCAGGATTTTTCGTCGTCACGGAGTTTTTCCCCACAAGCTTGCTTCTGTTAATGTAAATATGAGTTTTTTACACTCATTGGCGACATTGCTTTTCTCCTGTAGCAGGATAGTACACACACTACAGTGTGAATCTTGTGTGACTGAGTTAGGATGTATATATATATATATCGTTTTGTTTCGTTTTTGAAGGCTCCAACATGCTTGCATGTGTCGGCCTTGGTCACCTAATGGCGGCTCTCCACGCTGCTCGATCTCTGGCAGCCTCCCTATTCAGTCCCTTAACCCTTAAGTCACATTTAATGACCTCGTCCCATGTCTTTCTCGGTCTACCCCTCCCAACCCATCCCCCAATATTAACACTTCTCACCCTCTGTACCCAATTATCATCCCCCATCCTCTCCACATGTCCAAACC